>VWZV01007375.1:805170-922616 GCA_013397155.1 Irena cyanogastra
GCCCCGCCCCGGCCCGGCCCCCCCGGCCCCGGGGGTCGCTGCCCGGCCCCGAGCCCCCGCCACGCGCGCTGCGGCGCTGGGTTTGTTTGCCGACAGGTTTCCTGTTGCCCTGAAGCTCGCACGGCCCTGCAGTTCCAACAGCGGAAGGTGCGTTTTGGATTTGGAAACCCAGCGCAGTAAAAGCAACTTGTGCCACGCCAAGTGGTAAAAGCGGTCATAGAGTCACTTATTGTTGGTTGCTCTCGAGTCCCTCTCAACGCCCATCCTAAGATCCAGAGGCAGTAAGTTTGCCCTTCCTGAATTCACAGTTCACACATGGCAATGGCAGCAACGGGAGCACAGGTGAATATTAAGGAGACACCTCTCACTGTGTGACAGCACGAGGGGAAAAACAATACAGTAATTTGAACAAAGTCTTGGAATATCTCGGAATACTTCAAAAAATGTGCGGATATGGTACTTGAGGACATGGTTGAGTAGTGAACACAGTTGTGGTGCCACGTTGATGGTTGGACTTGGTGATCATGGAAATCTTTTCCAACCTTAATGACTGTGACTCTATGGTGCTGGGCACAGGGCCACGTGTGGCAGAGGGTGGGTGTCCACACCCAGCACCAAACCACATCCCCACCCTCACACCAACTCCTCTCCCTCCAAAGTAACCCCAAAGTGGACCCAACCACTCTGCACATTCCTGGTGCCACGGACAACACCAATGCCTCCACGCCAGCTGATGCACTTGCTCCCTAGCACTGATTGCCTCAGCTTGGCTTGGTTTGCCCAAAGCCCGTGGGGAAATTTCTAGAGGTACTCAGGTGTCTAAAGACATGGATGAGCCTCTTGTGTGATTCCCAGGTCTGCCCTCCACCTGTCCCACGGAGACATGCAGTGCCCTGCTTCAGCTTCCACCCTTCTCTCTGCAGGCAAAGGTTTGGCCTCATCCAAACCCTGACCCAAAGCCAGTGTGTTGCTTCATCAGCTTGAAGAGACTGACAACTCTCAGCTTGCTTTGATGACATCATAAATCAGAACTATGAATTAAACACCTGAATATTTTAGCAACGACAGCATCTAACTGCATGACACCATGGAGCTGTGCATGTGGTGGGCTCCCCACAGAGCCACTCCCACACCACTTTCCCAAGGATTAGACTCTGACCCAATGGGAAAGGCTTCTCATTTCTTTCTAAACAGAACAGAAAATATTTTTAGGTAAAAGGTAAAAAAAGATGAGTATACCTTCTCAGGGGATCAAGTCAGAAATAAGTAAGTACATAAATATTCAGGATAATGCTAGGATTGTGAGGTAAAACAGAAAAGATAATGATAAGCAGCAGCAATCCCAAATTCATTCACTTTATTAAAGATTCTACTGCTCCTGTTGCAACTGAAATGTATAAAAATATTGCTTTCTTTTAAAAGGAAAAGAGTGAATAATTTAATTTTTGCTGTGAGTATGCAGTGTGGCCCAGCATTAATGCAGGAGCTCCTAAACTTGGCTGGTCTATTCAGACCATCTCCCAGACCTTCAGTCTCCCCATCCCTGTGTCCCCACCCCAGCCCTGCTGCAGCACACCTCACCATTGCTGATTGCTCAAAGCACTGCCTTTTAAACACCACTCAATTTGGAGTTGGAAAAGGAAAAAAGGACCATCCAGTCCTCCAACAGACTTCAGGCAAATGATTTCCAGGTGTTGCAGGCTTGAGAAACTCTCATCTGTTTAGAATTAGAAACAGTGATGCCCCATGAAAACTTAGAAAATATTGGAGTGCTGTGTATCCCACTGGAAAAAAAAAGGGCAACACCAACAGTTTTTTTGTCCTAAAGGGTGGCAGATCAGTAGATGTTATAGAGACAACTCTTTTGCAAATATGATTTTATTCCTTTTCCCAAATGAAGCCAGGATTTTGTGCTTTACATTGTCCTGACTGATGCATTTCATAAATAAGGCAAGCAAAAATGCTAAAAGAGGCCATTTAACCCCTTAGAGCAAAGAAACAAATTTCTGCTGATGTTCTGAAATATAACATCAAATTCAATAGCTTTTGACTAGGATGAGATTTTCATATGAGTATTATCAACACAGCTAAAAAGAAATCTTATCACTCTCAAATAGCATTAAGACACACGTCAGAGGGCTTAGAGCCCCATGCTGTGTGCACAACATATACAAGGGTACAAGATATAAGACCTCAACTCCCTCCAGTTTTCTCCAAGAAAAGGTTTCATTTTTCTACAGGAGGACAGCTGAACATTTTCTTCCTTATTATTTTCATTTTTTGCACAGTGCTGGCGAGGATGGGTGGATGGATGGATGGATGGATGGATGGATGGATGGATGGACGGATGGAAGAAGGAATTATTTCAAGGGCCAACAGTCTAACATACTCCACCTCCAGATCCAACAGCCCAAAGACAAGGAGCAGAGAGACCTTGCTGGGAGCAAGAGATCTCTGTGGAAGCCCCTTCTGACACAGAGTTTGTGCAATTTGGCACTAAAACACTCAAGGCTGGCATCTGTCCTGCAGATGTAACCACAGCCACGGGCCTCTGGATGGACACAAAACCCCCAGCAGGCTGCAAGCCCAAGCACCTCTGTCAGCATGTGGTAGACAGGGGATAGAAGATCCAGGAAAACACACTAAGACCTTGTTAGATGGGGCTGATGTGAATCAAACGGCACAAAAGGTTTTGGCATAAGTGACAGGAAAAGCTGGATGCTGTTCCATGGGGCTGGGGGTGAGTGGGAAAGGGAGCGGCTCAGCAGTGCTGGTGTGCATGCCTCCCCTCAGCCTCCTGCTGCTGAGACAACTGGATTAAATTAGAGCAGAATAAGGACTGGGGATTACAGAGAAACAGAGGCATCAACAGTTTTCATTTCTCCCCCACAATTATTTATAATGATATGGGAAAATGAAGAGCAGAATGGATTCAGCAAATGAGGAATAAGAGACAAACCACAGGATCCAGCACTAGCCATACTTTCCATGGCATTTCAGCCCCTTGTACCACATCACAAAGAGATATCTGCAATTCTTGGATGTCTAGCATCTCTCATTTGATCCTATTCAGGTAACTCTTGAGAACATGACAAGACAGTTATCAAGGCTCTCATAGCATAGTTTAGATCATAGCAGCCACGTGTCCCCTCCCACACAAATAGGTACACTCTGTTTTGCCAAAGCCAAATGAACAAACGAGACACTGTCGTGACATCCCAGGAATAAAATCTAACAGTAAATCACCCTTGCATGGAAAGCAGTTCTACAGTCAAGCAAAGCAAACTGCAAATGTCAGCTTGTTCACTGGTAATCCTGCTGAAAAGTAACCCAGAGAACAGTATTAGTGTTTGCTAACTTGCTCTGACAGTGGCTTTGCTAAAGAATCACTGGACAAAACAGGCAGATGAGAAATGTTTCACATTGAAGACAGTAAAGATAAAAAGACTAGTTTAAACCTCCAAAATAAGGCAGCCAGTGCTGTCCTCCATCCTCTTGAGACCACCAGGCAGTCTGCAGAAGCCCTCCAAGAAATGTAGTATTTTTCACTCTTCACAAGCTTCTGATTCCAGACATCCCTACTGCTGAAGTGATACCGGCAATGAGAGCACGCTTTAAAACAGCAATCTCCTACCCCTGGCTTTTCTGATTCACTAGGAAATTAAATAATTCAGCTTTTAATATGCTGTGGAGCAAGGAGTCTTCCCCTGGCTTTCAAACCTAATATGTGCTACAAAAGGTTTTAGCCAACAATACAGATTTAAAGAGGGAAAAAAAAAAAGCAAGTTTGCACTGCAAGTGCCAGCAGATGGATGAGTTACCCTCTTGAGACGGGGACTAAATTACAGATGGTCATGGGGAGGTCAGGGAGACAACCGTGCCTCGGCACTCAGCTGCCACACCTCCGACTCCACTGCTCCATAAACTCTGCCCTTCCATCCAGCCGTGCCTCCTTCCTGCTGAGCTAAACTGTGCCTCCATTAAAATTACCCTTCCTCTCCTCCCAGAGCTTCCTCTGTAATTTTCTGCTCAAAGTCAAAGGAAACAAAGGCAGGGCTGCTCTCCAGCCTCCTCCAGACATTGTTGCCCCCTGCATGACAGCTTGGTCTCCAGCCTCGCTCTCCCAGCAAAGATCTCAGATCCCAGATCCCTGGATCTTCTCAGCTGACTTCTCCTCCCAGCTTGAAGGATTTCCCCCAAGTGGAGGCATCTCCAGGCAGAAACACACATTTGGGTTTTCATGACTTTCCTCTGACATCCTGCCAGGGACTTTCAGGTTTACACAAAGAATAGCCACGACCAGGGCCAGCAAAAAAAGCTTTCAGCCAACTGAAAGAAATAATAATAGTTAATTCTCTCATTTCCAGTCCTGAGGCAATATTCTCTCTCTCTCTCTCTCATGTTTTACTGGTCTTTTTAAACTGAGTTCTAGGGAAATGGGTGGAAGATGTGGAAATCCTATTGCAAAAGCACCTGCCCGCTCTTTTCCCCAGAGAAGCACACAGAGAACATTCTATTATTTAGTTAATTGCAAAGAAACAATTACAAAGGAACTTGGCAAACTCTCTCTAATCACAGCAAGACCCACTGCAGTCCAGTAAGTTCAGCAAATTAGCAAATAAGTGAACATAAAAAGGAAAGAATAACACAGCTCAAATTGCACTTTGTTCGTTTGTTTTGTCACTCTTCGTTTCTATTTAATTATTTAAGGTATTTCTTCATAACATTCTGGTACATTTTGTATAATAATGAAGGTTTACTAGCATGGAAATGCAATACGTGGTTATTAAATATCTGCCGAGAGAGGGAAGAAAACTGCCAATTCTCTGAGTAGATTATAGAGCCTGTTCAGGAAAAATTTCCAGGTCAGACAAATAGAAGGTTCTGCCACAATTTGTCCGAGTTCCAAATAAGGATTATTGCTCGATAATGGCAATGCAATGTTTGTGCAGAACGTTGTAACCTGTACTACAGGCACTCATGGTCAACCCCATTTATTAAAAGCTCTTCTAATTTTCCATGCATATACCTAGAGGCCATTCAAGCACAGCCTTTTTTTACAGCAGCACTGTAACCAAGTGACAGATTTTACAGTATTTCATCCCTAAAATCATAGTACAGCAAAGACTTCCAAGCTGTGTTCCATTGCTGAGGCAGAGGCTCAGCTCAGCCAGGTGAGATCCAGGTGTGGCATTGTCTGGCTGATAATGAGGGAGGTAAGACACGATGTCCCTGCTGCTTCTTCCCACACCATTTTGAGCATCAAGATTTTATGACACCTCTGTTCACACTACCAGCAATAGAAGCCCTACATGGGCTTATGTGGTACCCAGTGCAGAGTGTGTGAGGCAAAATCCTCTCAAAGAGAGGGGAGCTGGGACAGCCTGAGCAACACCTTGAGCTGGGACATGGGTTCAGACACAGCTCTGGTGAGGGGAACAACACAAACACTGTCCTGGAGAGCAGGAGGAATCCAAATGCTCAGGTTTGAAAAGGATAATTGGGAGAGTCAGGCAGGGAGGGGCAAGGGGAGCAGGGTGCAACTTCATCAGTGGACAAGACTAGAGTGTGATTGCTGAGAACACAGCAACCCTCACTGCTCAAGGCTCTTCCCTGAGCACAGCAGGAGTGGTTACTGAGCACCTCCTGTAACCAACGTGCCAAACACACACCAAAACCAGGGCAGGCATTGGGAGGGGATGTCAGTGCTGCCTCCACCAGCAGAGCAGCACCTCAGCAAACAGAAGGAAAACATCAGAGGAACTGATGCAGCACCTGGCCACCAACCATGCCTGAAAATCCTTCCCTAAAAACCTGGAGTCTAACATGAAAATTTTGCTCTTGGCAGGTCTTAATGATGCCCATTGAAAGAAACTTTTTTCTCCTCTTAAAAAGTTCGTACGAGAAAAGCAATTCATGAGCTGACAAACCTACCACAGAGAGATGCTGCAAAGCTTGCAGGAGTCAAGGGCATTCCAACTTCAGCTGCAGACAAATTATGGTTTAATATAACTAAGTGTGAATGACTAATTGCTTTAAACTGAATTCAAGACCAGTCTGCTCCAAGAAATAATATCAAATTTTTCCATTCATGCCTCATGGATTACCTCTGGTGTTTAAGATTTAAAACTGAAGTTTCTCATAAGAAATCCAGAGAATATGCCAGCAGAGCTGAGAGGAAAGAATAAAAAAAAGTGAAATTTAATTAATATGATAATCCAACAAAGGTTGTCTCATCTTGTACTCTCATAGCTGTTGTAGTCCTACACCAAGGACTCTGCTTGACAGGAGGATGGCTGCAGGATTCCCATGTTTTCACAGCAGTTAACAGGGTCTTCTGCTTCCAAAAAACCAGCATAAAGCTTCTTTAGGGAGTCCTCAGAGGCTTTTTCATTGGACCTGGAAAAGAATGCACATGTCCTAGCTCCTTCCAGAGCTTCACAAACAGCAACACTAACCCAGGTGAGGTGATACACTGTCAGTAAACTCTTGAACTCTGTAGTCTCCTGCTCTCCCTCAGCTGCTGCCAGACATGTTTTTTAAAGCAAAAACCCATCAGCTCTTTTAGTTCCACCAGGTTTTGGTAAGGAACACTGCTCATTCCTGATGGGACAACCTTGAACCTGCACTAGAAGAAAGAAGAAATTTCACACTGTACATGTTTCAGTTATCTTCTCACTGTCCATGCAGGAAATCAGGGATAAAAGGTCAGCCCAGGTGCAGAGAAAACAGGGGCATGCAGCAGAGGGGCAATGAAAATACAGCAGTAGCAGAAGAAACACACCAACATTTGGTTATAAACTTTATTTCAAAATTCAACAGTTCAAAGAAAATTCATTGCAATTGTTTTAGCTTTCCAAAGATCCCAAAATAAATTATATAAAATACTTGCACAGTTCTAAATATTAAAAAGATCATAAAAATTAATGGTGCTCTCATATGCCAAGATTAATCCTTTTCCACTTTGACTACATTAGAAGATGCCTGTGCAGGGATTATTTTTAGAGCTATGCAGGAAACAATACAGTTTTCAGGTCTTGATGCCTCAGTAAAGATTTACAGGCAAAGGCACTTAAGGGCAAAAAGAGATCAAGAGAGATAACATCCCATTAAAGTCAGATCTTTGCACTCACACACAATCTCTAACCAACACTGCTGCAAACTGCAGATGGTTTTAAGTCAGGAACATTATTCCATATCGACAGAATGGAAAGTGTGCTTTTAGATTACACAGGATACAGGGGAGTTTAATTCTCATTCAAGACCTTGACACCCCCACAAGGTTTCCAGGGCTTCCTACAGAGGTGTTTTTCAGAAACAGTGCGTTTGTACTGGGCCTATCTTGGCAGATTTGAGCCCCATTGATTTTTACTATCCTCAGCTCCCTGTTGAGGAAAAATGCCATTTATTCAAAAATTAACTTTTTCTTCCTTCTTTGTGCCACATTTCTTCCCAGATTTATGGGTGCTGGCATTCAGATAGATAACCTCCGAACCAAACCTAGTGTCAATCACTACTCCCTCCAACACATTCCATCCCAGTGTACACCAGAACAACACCTAAGGCTAATACTGTGCAGGCTTCTCTTCCTACTGTACCACACCAAACTCCTGACGTGTAGTGAACACATAATTATCTTCCAAAGTAAGATATGAGTTTGAAGGCCATCTCAAGGTTAGTATCACATCTTTGATAGCTGAGGGATAGCACCTCCAAATTTAGAAAGCTGTAGACACATTTTGATTCACCTCAGGAAATGCTCCTTTTCACCCTGGTTTCTGTCTGTGTCATCCCAAGGTCCTATCTCCCATTTATCCCAGAATTTGTCTATTGACACTGCTGCTGCTGGCCACATGCTCAGGTCAAACACAAGCCCTTCTGCTCTGTATCAGCTTGCTAATACTGTCATATTGCTCATCACAGCACAGTAAAGTAAAAGAATGTTTTCTTTATTGCATTTTCTGCCCCAGTATTTCCCCACAGGATGCCAGCCAGGCAGGTATTTGGTATCAGCCTTGGTCCTGACACATTACACACTCTCCCTTGAATGTGTCAGGCCTCATCTCTGGTTACTCTCTGGAGAGATCCATGACAGAGTCACAGTTACAGACCTGAAATATTATACACAACAACTCAGTACAGCACTGCTTCCATTTAGCAAAATGACCCTTCTTCTTAACCTGACTTGCAGCAAAAGAAGGAAACATATCCCAGCTTCTACCAGAAGGATTCTAACCCTTTTCTTTTATGTATATTTTTTATCCTTCTTGCAGATGACAGTCATGTGACCAAAGCACCAGCAGGAAAAATTTACCCAGTGGGAGTGCAAATGACATTCTTCAGACTGCTTTGGGTATGGAGAGCTCCCAAAACTGCCTTTGGAAATAGCACAGGCAGCATTTCCACCGATGAGATTAAATGAAATCAGCTGCATTGTGCTGCAGCCATCCAGTTTCCTCTTTGGCTGTAAGTACTGGCACAAACTATGATAAGCCTCAGATAGTCTTCATTGAAATCACAGAACTGAGACAGCCCTGACTTATTGGTATTCTGAGAAACAGTGGTGACTGATTTTTAATTTAGAAAAGGTGATAAAAATCTTATATTTAAGAGTGTGCTTTCTGTTTACAGGAGACTTTATTACTCTTTGATGACAAAGAAACCATTAGTGTTTCCAGAAAACCTTCACCACGTGCTTGCAAAATTAATTTCCCCTTCCAATAAGTATCAGGATTTATCTAGCTCACCTTAAAAAAACCCCACACACATTTCAATGTCTTTGAAGGATGTTGGTGCAACAGTAGGAACTATCCAGTCAAAAAGTACAGTCTGCAGAGAAGATCTGGAAAGACCCTCTCTGATGAAATCCTCAACAGCCCATCAGGCCTTTGGGCTTTCCATGGATAATCACACTGTGAGTGCTTTTTCTGGATGCAATCCTAATTTCTGTTACAATCCAACCTACCACTTCTGCTCCCAAACCAAACTGCCTCGATTAGACATGAGCAATGTAGTGAAGTGAACATTCCAGATAGTTCTATCTCCTATGTCAAGTATTTTTACACATTGAGTTGACCCTGCAAAACACATGTAATAAGTGACTTTTTAAGCAGAAAAAACACTCAAAAGGGTATCCTTTCACAGCACACTGCTGCTATGACACACCTGCCCTGACAAATACCAAAAGCTGATTATATCATCAGACATTTCAACACAAAACAGAACTCATATCATCATACACACACAGAAGAAGGCCAATAAATAAGAAAACCCAGCTGATACATTGGGCCTAGAATAGCCCTATGACAAAGAAATGGCTTTCTAAAAGCCTTTACAAGGTCTGCACAGACTATAAATGTTCAATATAAAAATAAACAAAAAGATATTAAAATATGATACAGTAAAAACTTTAAATAGTAAAGCACAGGTAACAAATACCAGTTGTACCCCTTTGCATACACGGGCTAAAAACTGGAGTTACGTCGTTTACCACTTTCTGATTAAACAAATTATTTTAGTTGACCTGAAACAGAACTTTGGCATCAAATATCTTAAGGCTCTATTGCTTTCATTTAAATTTGGCAACTGAATTTATAATCCTCATTGTGAAGCAAAACATTAAAGTGTTTTGGTTGAGTTTATAAATCCAAACTCTCTGTGTACAAGGAGGGTAAGGCTAACATTCAGTCAGTGGCTTAAAGTCTGCAGAGACAACAGATCAAAGAATTACTCATTTGTGGCTGAAATCATGTGAACTGTCATAAAAAAGGGGCTGATATTCCCCCTTTTTCCATCTTTGATATGCTTGATCTTGGTACAAATAGTTTTGTTGGTGAACCAAACAATTCAAGAGCACCAGAGCCTGTTACCAAACCTCAGAAGTGTGTGTAGCTTTTCTTCACCTGCAGCAAGGGAGGGACGACAACAGCGTCATCGGAGTCGTCGGAGTGAACCTCATCCAGGGGCACACAGGGAGCAGAGCAGGACATGCCTGAAATAATTCCAGCAAACAAGGTCAGCAACAAGCAACACTGACCAAAACAAACCCTTGGGGCAAGTTCTCTGAGCCAGGAAGTTGACAAGTTTACCTGGAGTCATCCAGTTATGGATGGCTCTGACAGTTTTGTGCATGGAACTATTTCTGTTCCTCTTTAATGAGCCACAGCGCACAGCAAGGTTTGAGCTGACCATGCATGAGCTCTCTTATTGCTTTTAAATCTTTGCAAGGGGTTACACACACCAAGTAAAGCCATTTGATACTGAAGCCATCGCAGGTCAAAACCAAATATTTATTAAATGGCCAGAAAAGGAAAAATTGACCCAAGTTTTAACTATGCAGAGAGGTCACAATGAGAACTTGACTCAGGTATAGATGGAACAAAGAGAAATAGATGCAAAAAAGGTGGAAGCTCTCAGTCACTGTCTTTAATCCTTATACATGGAAAACACCCAAAATATTGTCCACATGCTGTTTTACTGTAATGACAACAAAAATTGTGACCTCGCCATTTGGTTTTTCCCTTTATTTTGTTTCTTTGCTATTTTCCTGGATGTGTTTCTATGCATCTCAACCATTCCAATGCTTGAAGAAGTGTTCAGGTTGTGAACAGATATTCCTGATGATTCCAGTAAACACTGGAGAATCAGAGGCACAAAATGAGTATGTGCAAAGTCCCTGTCACAAGAAGAGCAGAACCAGCAGCTTATAACTCCTGTGCAGGAGATGTAGGAACTAAATGATGACTGCTATTAATACCTTCCAGCACAATATCCTTCCCTCAGCTATTAATACCTTCTAGCACAATACTCTTCCCTCAGCTCCACTTATTTTTCAGTTTCAAACATAAATTCTCTGAAAAGACTCTCCAAGAGAAGAAAACAAATCAAGATAACCTGTGGTAGAAAGAGGAAACAGGCAAGAAGCCACAGTCTGAGGTTTTGACCTGAACTGGAGGGCACACAGAGAATATTATCCAGGGAGAACAGACCTGCCATGGGTCTTGTGGTGAAATATGAGATTCCTGACACAGGAAAAAAAAAATCCTGGTATGGAAGAGCAGGCATACACAGAAAGTGGAACATGGAATAAAGAAAAGGGACCACAATTGACCTAGGAACAGGAAAAGAATGATAGACAGAGCCTGTGAATGGCAAGGGGGATGCAGGGAGGACATTACATTACAGTGACCTCAGCCTAAAAAGCAAGGAAACACATAATTTCCTAGTTAAGTGAAAATCTTCTCTGCACCAGTCAACAAATGATGTCAGAGTTTTTCAGGGAGATTTATGAGTCAGTAGCACTGGTGATATGAAAGAGCAAAAGGAACTGCCCAAACCAGGCATGATAACCAGAAGAAGCAACTCTAAGAATAAATATATTATACATGAAATAGCTTAATATTATTCAAATCACCCTCAATTATATCCTGCTCCTGACATATGAGATTCTTGTCCTCATTTTCAGTTTGATATCAACTTTATCTTGGTGCTTGTGAAGGCTAAGCACTGATAAGAGTTAAGGGTTGTATGTAAATTCATTATGACTCCAAAAAAGCCTGAAATGAAGTTAACAGTTGCAGACAGTGGTCAGTAATATGCAAAGAGAAACACTGTCCTTAATCAAGATTGCTGTGCATGTACAGAACATATTCTTTCTTCCTGTCACTCCCCTGACAGAACAAAACAAAACACAACACCAAGTTTCACAGGCTGAATCATTAATATCTCTTTCATTTCATGGGAAACAGCAGAAATGGCTTTATAAAATCTCCAGGTCCTGAAGACAAGCAAAGCAGCACTGAATAATACACTTATAATTTTTTTTTCCTAGAAAATACAAAGACATCTAACCTGATGCAAACAATGAATTATAAGTCTGCAATGCTACACCAGGGTTATACATGTTCATTCTAGCAGATGTATAAGGTTTTTTAAAACACATTTTCATCTTCCCCATTGTTCTTAAAATAATGCCAGAAGGGTAGTGAATTGAAATGATTTATTGCAATACAGATATTGACTGAAAGCTTAAGATCATTTTAAGACCTAGAGGTCATGAAATGCAAGTCTGGACTTGGGACAAATGAAGAAAGGACTTGTTCAACAGCTGCATGATTTAAAGCTGTAAGAATTTGATTCCTTTTAAATCACTCAGCTGCTCAACAAGCTCCTTGTCTCGCATCCTCTCCAAGCTGCAGGATGACCACTGAAATCCCAATTTACCATCAAACCCCAATTTTGCCAATGGATTTTTCTATCAGTCATGAGCTCAGAATGGCAGGGGTGGACTTTTAGTTAACTTTAGTTTAAGCTACATAAATCCACATAGCAAAAAAACAAACAGATCCCTGAAGGGTTGCATTTACACTAGGATGCTTTCCTTCCTTTTGGAGGTTTTTCCCAATTCATCTTTTGAGAGATTTTGGTTAAACACTCCCAAGCACCAGGACCTAATACTTCAGAGAGCTCAGTGCCAGAAGTCTTTAGGGCAGCTGTGCAGTTAGAGAAGCACATCCCCAGTGTGCCTCTCCACAAACCACCTGGATACATTCTGTCTTCATCCCACAGTCTGAAAACATCTCCCACATTCATAAAATCAGCTGCAAACAAAACCTGGTCTGCTCCCAATCACCCCTTTTTGATATTCACCAGGAAAGGACTGCAAGGAAGAAAGTTTGAAAGTATGGTTTCCTCTCTCTCTCTCTTCCAGTATAAACTATTCCAGAACTTCTTCACTCATCAACTTGTCATCATAATCTGCAATAAAACATAGCTTAGGAGACTTCATAGCTAGACAATGACTGTGCTCTGCTGGTACTCATATGACTGTGTTTACTGGACTTACCTCATCTTACACTCTACTTTGGGTCTTAGAAGGACCAAGCATTCAAGGGATTCTGTCCCTTTGAGTAGAATTTTACAACTGATTTACCCTGGCTTTAGAGTGAGCATACCAATAATGACTACTGCAGTAGAGCTCAGGCAAAACAAGGTGCTGCAGCACTACTTTTTTCCTGGATACTATCACCAGACATAATTAAAGTCACTCAAAACTCAAACATCTTCAGAAGCAACTACTACCTACTCTTTCACACAGTAGAACGTGCCTCTGAATATGGAACACAGTGAAGTTTCTTAAACACATTTTCTTCCACTGAAGTGTTACCTTTGTCTTCACAAGCCCTGCAAATCTGGCTTATTCCCCACCTCCTATCTTAGAGAAACAGCCTCACTGCTTCCAGCATTCTCTGTCTCTGAGCAAGCCTGCAGGGACTGAGAGCTTTTCATTGACAAAAAAATCAAGTCAGTGTTTCTCAGGTCACACTCAAAGTTGCTCCTTTTTTCCCCAGCTGGTCCATAAAAGCCTAAAATATCCCACTGTGGACAGAACCAGCCCTTTTCAATTTAACTCCTTTGAAGCTGCATGTCTAAGGCTGTCTTATCTGAAGCATTGCTTTGTCTTTCTTTCTCAGTACTTCTAACATCCTCCTAAAAGTCTCTTTGGCATTAACTCCATCTTCTCACAAACAGCAATAAAGAATCCAACAAGAAAACCAAATGGCACAAGAGACAAATGGCAAAGAGACAGATTTGCTGTCTGTATTACAGTAGTACTTGCTGGCAAGGTTATCCAGGACTTCGTTTTTCCCCTTACTGCAGGAACTGAAGACTGCTGAAAAATCTGTGACTAAATGTACATGGCTGCCTAGGATGGCTCTTTTTAGCAGATGTCTGTCTGTCTTCTGCAGAAACTAAGTCAGGGTGGTGGAAATGCTCTCAGCTTGTCTATGGCTAAGGGCCCAAAATATGATGGGAAGTACCATACTCCAGCTACAGGCTGAAAAGGAAGCAGGGAGGCAATACAGGGGAACACCATGTTCCCTCAATAATTACCATTTACACCAGAGAGACCTTCCAAACCACAGCTGGGACAAACAGACAAAGCACTGTGAAGAAGCTGGTGCTGAGACTGTCAGAGCTTTAATTTTTTTATGTAGGGAACTGCACGTGCCAGTAGAAGCAACATGTCACCAAATGAAGCCACCCACATGGAGTACAAGGATGCACATGTGTGTGCACATGCAGATGTTCTCTATAAAACTGTGCATGCACCCACTCAAAACACCCAGACTTCTGAACACAGGGGAGGGAGATTACCAGGAAGAGGAGACGTGAGGACTGAAGGTCTCTGGAGTGCTGCTGAGCCTGGTTTCTCCTCTTTGAAGTGAACTGCAGGATCTGCTTTCCCACTGGGGGCACTGGGCACAGAGGGCCTGCAAAGAGACACACTCAGAGCATGAGGCACACAACAGTGTTTGCAGTCTCTCTTCACAGGCTGTGCTGAAAAGTTTCTTGTGTTGCTGCTCTATCACCTGCAGAAGTGAACCCAGACACTAACCAGAGGTGAAAGCCATGTAACTCTCCCTGTAACCATGGCAGCTAACATTAAAAACTTTCAGAGCAGTAAACCCTGGAGAGAAAGGAAGTATTTTTCCAGACAGAGTCACCATAAACCTAAGCAGTAATCAAACCCCTGCTTCCTGCCTGAGCTAAGTGACTTGATGGCATTCTAGCTTCTCCCTCTTCTCCCTCCACATAACCCTTCACCTGCACATGTCAGGGCTTCAGATTCACACATTAAGCAAATGCATCAGCAAGCTGTGTGATAACAACAGTAACCTTTCTGTTCTGTAATTATTTCATTTTACTTTCACTCACTGCTATGGAAGAGAACATGCAGCAGGATATGGGAAGACTCCTGCTGCCACAAAGCTCCTTTTAGTTGCACATCATTTGAATCTTCTCATGAACAAGCTCTCCCTTGTCTTTTTTGTAACAATGGCCTTGTTCTCCTTCTCTGCCAAGGAACCCACACTAAAATTCTATTAAAAATACTCCTCTCCTGTAATAAAAATGATTTTGCTATTGCATGTTGCAGAAGTATCTACTCCTGGCTTACCTCTCCTGAAGCAGTCCTGTACGTGCTAAGTGAGCCCTGAAAATGGACTGGATGAATGTCACAATCTCTTCTCTCTCCTTGCAATCAGAAGAAAAGCTCAAGGAGTCTGATATGGAAGACAGGCAGGAGTTCTGCAAAGCAATCAGATTAAAGAAAACTGACCTTTTACAGATTGCACAGAAGCTCGACAGAACCTTTCACAATCTTCTTGATTGTGAAACTGGCAGTAGAACAAACATCCTCATCTTTTGGTCTGCAGTTTTTAAGGTTCTGTAAGACTAAATCAGCAGGAAATGCAAATCTGATCATCATATAAGCTTTGAAGCATCAGCATTCAATTAATGAAAGAGCAGACACCTGCAAGGAAAGTTCATTTATTTTCCAGGAAGGAAACCTTTTGAAGATTAAGGAGGTAAAACAACCTTCATAATGGGTTTATTTTCTACTTGTATCAAGCCAAGTATTCAGTCCTCCTACTTTGGACCAGTTTACCAGAATCAAAGAGCATGGAAAGTGCAATCAGGTGGACAACCTGGATGGAGAATTACAAATTAACTATAGCCTGCTAAAGGTCCAAAGGATATTTATATAACCTGGCAAATGATTTACAGAAATTGAATGTTTAATTGGTAAGGAAATTTTTTCATATTCAGAACTAAATAATCTGGAGCAAACTGGACATGATAGAGGAGTCTTGGGCTAAGAATGCTGCACCAAGACTCCTTTACTTTTCAATCCAATAAAATATGTTTTCCAGATTCTTATTGCTGAACTTTGGTGAAAAATGTATATCTGTTACTCCAGGGATTGAGTAGTGAACCCTTGAGAGCAGGTAAAGTTTTGAACAGCACTCCAAATTAAAGAGTTAAGGGGTGTGCTATCTGATGTAAGAACCAGGAGAAAAAAAAAAAAGAGTTACAGTCTTAAAGGCCACAAGGCTGGGAAGTTACAGCTTTACTTCTAAGAAAAAGTATGAACTACAGAAAGTAAGAAGGGAAGCCAGGGAATGAGCTCAGTATCTTTCTAGAATTACAGTGGTGTTGCCAACCAGCACATTAAAACAATCACCAGATGATTCAACAAATTAAGCCTGGAAGTAAAGTCCTTTACACTGCAAGACAAACACAGAGCGATGCTGGGATACCCATCTGTCCCCACAATTACCTCAGTGTGAGACTCTGCATCAGGCACCCCAGCATCCAGCAGCACTTTCTGTCGAGATAAATGTCCTCTGAAGGCTGCCTGGAGCAGAACAACTGCCTGCCATGGAGAGAGGTGGCCATTAGCTCCTCTGAAAAATAACCCACAGACACTGCACCTCCAGGGTCAGCTCAGGGGCTTGAATTCCATCTGGGAGGTGTTCAGGACTGATCCTATCAAATGCAGTGAAGTTCTAGCTGCCAGCACCAGCCTGTGTTTCACCAACACAGCACCGTGCTCCCATTCTCACATTAGATTCTGGCTACCCAGAGGGCTCTGAGATGCTCTGCTCAATCAGGAACCAAGCCAAGGCTGGCAGACCTTTTGGTGATCACACTGAATGCAAGGCCTTCCACTCCCCCCAGAGATCTTACTGGGTTATAATCAACAAAAAGCATTTAGAACAGCATGTTTGTGTCACACGGTCAGAATTAGTCCTAATTTCTGAAAGTGGGATTTTTGATGCTCTAGAAGAAACCAAGGTAAGATGCTACATTGTGCTATTTGAAATAAACAGTCTAATTAAAACCCTTTTGCAAAACATTCATCAAGAAGTGAATTTGTGTGACAAACTTGTCAATATCTTCATAATTCTCACAGACATTTCTCGCAAAAGCTCTCTTAGCAAAAGCTTCAAATCCTATTTCAAATCTTTCTGAAGGCTCATCATAATGAAAATTAAATCAGGATTAGAATGATCTCATTCAGAAAAACTTTCCTGTCTGTTGGTATCAGATTTTGTTCAGAATTTTTCAGAAGCTTTCACCTTACAGAAGGTACCAACTATGGAAAATTTGAGACCACTGACAAAATACATGAAACAAAATCAGGATGTCAGAAGGAAGATTATAGCCAGCCTGAAGAACAAGTATTGTCTTGGCTGTTTGCCCTTTGACACAAATCCAATCTGTTGTACGGTTTTGTTGGGTGTCATAAACACACTCACCTCATGCAGAGCAATTTCTTCTTTCTGAAATGAAAAATGCCCACGTTAATGCTACAAATATATACAAGTTTTAGCTAATAAAGATTTGCCAAATTTTCCCAATAATTAAGACGCAGAAAACACTTGTCCCAACCCCTGCCAAACTCAAACAACATGATCTTTCAAGATGTGTGGATAGGTGCTAAAACAAGAGTAAGATTCAGAGGGGGATGTCCTTGCTATTCCCTGAGAGGAGAATCTCACCTTGGTTTTGTACATCTTCCAGTATCTCTGGATAATTTTGGCTGCTTGTTCTTTCCCTGTAACTGTGCAGACTGGTGGAGCCTGCAAAGGAAAATCTCTAAGTTAGCACAGTAAAGGGAACAGATTACAAATGACTCAGGAAAATCAGCACCAGAGCTCATCCTGCCTGCAGGGCAGAGGGAAGTTCAAGAGGAAACTCAGTTCTGAACCCTGCTCGTGTTCAAACTCATCATAGAGATGACTCTGAGAGTGAAGCACATCCCTGCCCCCTCTCAGCCCTCAGCAAGGCATGGGAATGGAGAAGTTTCCATCTGCACATACTCCTATTTTTCTGTGCATTGCTAAGGCACTGCTAACTTGCTGCTTTGTTGCTCAGAAATGATTTGTGTGTTATGAGACTGAGAACAAAAATCAGGTTATCTGATTTTGCAGTTCTTCTCCAGGACAAGTATCAATTAACCAGGGAGGTCTCTTATGCCTCATCCCCATAAACATTTCTTCAAGCTTACTGAGAGCTGGCCATTGTATGACACCAAGCTTGTGTAAGTTGGCATAAATCTACTCTTCTATATTAATGAAATTAATTAGAAGAAAAAGGAAGAAACCAAGAATAAAACAAGATTTTGTTCCAATAATTTCTCCCAAGGTGTGGTTACATATTCCACCTCTCACCACTTGATCCTTTTGATCCCTAATTATCCCACCCTCCTTGTCATACCTTACACGCCAAACAAAAGTTAACTGCAAGTTTAAAAGACTAATTTAATTTGTTGGTGTAAAATTTTAACTAGAGGAACAAGAGATTTTATAGACTCTGAAAAAACCTCTTGATTCTGTGAAAAGAATTTATTTATAACCTAAAACCGCCGAGCTCCAGGCTTAAGTTTAGCAAACGGATCATGTCATATTAAAAATGACAACCTACTATTAAAATGAGAAATTGGTAGGAACTTAGTGATAATTACAAATAATGGGAACATTTCAATAAATGGATGGTTAGTGGCCAAGAATATATATAGTCTGCAGAGAAAAAGGAGCTGTTTGTTGGCTCTTTCTGAAGACTCCAGTTATTTGGTATTCAAAACATCCTCTAGCATCCATGAGCCTGTAACACACAGAAAAGAATCTACAGAATGGCACAGTATATCAGAAACCAGAACCCTCTTAAGCCACTGGACATTTTTATTAGTATTTTTTACTACGTGTATTTTAGGGTCTATTTATTTTTAAGTGCAAATCAAAATCCCCAGTAATAATTTCCAAGTAGTATTTAGTGAAAAGAGATCAACATGGCCACAGTGCCTCTGAAAGCACTCTGACAGTGCCCATCCATCTCTGCTGGCCAATTACCTCACTTGGAAGAGGGACAGAAGATTGCAGAGATATCAAGCTCAGACATATTTTACAAAACCCCAAACTGATTCCAGAGCCACACTTAAGACTGTCCAGGATTAACAAATATATTTATTAGGTATCAGAAAAAAAGAAAGAAGAGGTTATGAATACCTCAACTCTAGGAAAACTTCACTTGCAAGTGATGTTCACTTATTTCATTGTATTGACATCTTCCTTCATTCTTGACTCAAATATTATGTTCCACCAGCAGCAGAATTAAAACCCCTCAATTTCCATGATGATTAGTGTTCTACATCCTGTAAATCTTCCCATGAAAAAGCACCTCACTTCCATGCTAACAGAAAAGCAAGTGAGTATTTTCTCAGTGGACAGCACTTGTGCCCTAAGTGACCACCTGGGCAGCAGAAAAAACACTGAAAAGGGATTTTTATCTTTTCCCAGTCTGCCAGTGAGCACATTTACCTGTGTCTCCATCATATCTGTCAACTCCTATAAAACATCCCTCCCTCTATAAAATCAGACTGAGATTAAGCAATGGCCTCAGATGCTGTAAGAAAATAAAAGTAACAACAATTTTTTTATTTTTTTAAAGTATTGGGAAAAGCCCCAAACACTAAGAGTCTTTTGCAGCATCACACTGAACAAAGAAAAAGCAACAGCAATGCAGAGGATCACTAACAGAACAGCTTCAAAAAACTCCCCAAGCTGCAGTGTCAATTATTGGAATAACTTATTCCCAACAAATATTGGGAGTTAACCATCACTATCTCTATGCCAAGATTTAATCCAACTCTGAAAAAACACAACTAGCAGCTCTTTAGACTACCAGTTCCACTTGAAATCTATATCAGGCACAAGGAAAAAAGAAAAACAAAAATGTGGCTGTACCTTATTAAACTTTTCCACTGTATCTTCTGCCATCTGTTTTTTCTCTTCCTCCAGTTTTAACTCCAGTTTCCCTACTTTCTGTGTCAGGTTCTGGATTTCCTCACTATGGCTGGAAAAGCAGAGATATTTATAGCTTATAGAAATTTTCTGTTGACCATGCTTTGAAAATGCTGAACCTATTTCATAACACTTGGTTGCTTTGGGTTTGTTTTTAAGGCCAAAGAGGGAAACTGCTCAGGATGATACGTGTTCTCATAGAAACACACACATAACATCAGTTCTCAATCTCTGATAGCACAGCCTTATGTTAAAATTAAGAAGTCTCAAGGTTACTGTGGTAGCCTTGATACCATTAATAATGTACTTAGATCTGCTACAGTTCCATATTTGTCAGTCAAAGTCCTTTCTCACAAAGCAATATTGAAATCACTTCTTTTGTGCCTCTCTTGCACAGGATCACTCACAGGTGTACAGAATACAAGGAGTAACTGGAATGACACAGAGGCAATGGCCTAGAAACACAGGCTAAGGTAAAGGGAGTACAACATTTTCCTACAGAAAAAATGTCTGAGCCTAACATAAGAGCTTTTTCCATTTATTTTACAAATTTTTATTATAATTGCAATCTTGTTTTTACTATACTACTTAGTCTTCCACTTCCTCTATGGAAGTCTTCCCCTAGTAACTTACTCCATCCCTCCAAACACTTCTGCTTAAAAGAATCCCCAGCTTCTTGCAGTTCAGATGAACTCCTACAGAACTTGAGCCACTTCAAAAGAGAATTATACTTTAGGAGATCTTTTTTGGGTTCCAAAAGGATCTATTAATACAAAATGCTTTACCTTAAAGTCTGCTCTTCTGTAGTCTTTTCTTCCATCTTACTCTGCCACTTCTGCAGCTCCAGCTCCACTTCAGCTTTCTCCTGCAGTAACTGCTCAATATCTAATCTACAAAGGTACAAGGAAATCTAAGTGAGATCTAAGACATTCATACTTTCACAAAGCATTTTTTCTTTAAACTTCTAAATCAATTGGGTTTTCTCAAATTGGTAAACTAACTAAATGTTTAATTTTCCATTTAAACAAAACAAATTGCAAGCACCCATTGCTGAGGAGCAAAAGGCCTCCTCATGTGCTCTCACTGCACATTTTTGTTCAGAGGTGACACAGGAGGCAGAGTGTCACCAATACCCCTCCCTGTGGGCATGTTCCTGCCCACAGTGCTCAGATTACCCTGCCCCAAGGCCCTGACACACCAAACAGTCCAGGCAATACAAACTGCAAATAAATCACTTATGGGGAGAACAGAAGCCACAGAGCATCCCAGGGCACAAGGCAGGTTTAAATGGACAAAGTGGGAGATCAGGACAAAACATGTTGGGAAAAAAAAACCACACAAATTTTTACAGCACAATACAAGCAAGAAGTGCTACATGAACATTTGACCTTTCAAAGCGTTTTCAGTGTGGTTGGCAGAAAAATAAGCCTCGAAAAATGTGCTAGAAACAAGCAGAAATTCTCTCTTTCCATCCTCTGGCTTTTTTCTGCAACATAGTATTAGGAAGCAAGTAGAATTAGAAAGAAGCTTTTGAAATAAAAACTGAAGGGATTCTCAAAATTAATATTCTAGTTGAAAATGTGAAGCACTTATTACATAATTTCTTAACAGGGTCAGAAATCATGAAATACTTCACACCCACAGAAAAACACCCCAGGCAAGAGCCACACTTACTCTTTACTGAGCAGAAGAGTCTGAAGTGCCTTCCTATCACTCTTCAGTTTCTCCACCAGCCTTTGGAGGCGACAGCATTCCTCACCTAAATGCTGGGATGCTGGATGATCCAGGTCCACAGAATGTGAAGATGACACAGTAAGCACCTGTGATGCCTCACTGTCAGCTAAGGACACTCTGCTCTCCATGGCACTCACTTTCTGAGCAGGGTAAATTCACATGGAAAACACACACACAAAAAAAAAAGAAAACTAAATTTAGCATGAAATTACTTTATTTAGGCCATGAGAAAAGATCAAATGGAGGTTAATTCTAAAATGTGCATCTATATCTAACAAGCATGATAGAAGAAAACAGGGAGGGAGGGCTCATGCTGCAGGTAGCAGGATATGTGTATGAGGCAGAATGCACAGGGCTGAGACACTGAAGGACAACATGCCAAGAGCACGAGGCAGTGGTTCTGCATTTTCTGCTCCCAGACAGGTAAGAAAGCCACTTAACTATGACCACTTACTTTTTCTAGATCCAAAATCCTCCTCACCAGCCTCTGTCTGCTCCACTCACTAAAATCTAAACACAATAACAAAGCTTTAAACATGTAACTACATCCATGGGGCAACATTGTTCTTGCTTTTTGAAACTTCTGGCCTTATCAAAAGACCATTTAAAGATCTCTGAATGCCAACTTCAAATATCTACCAATGCAAAAATAAGAATGGGCTTAAAATATCCGACTTCTAAACCAATTAGCTCAGAAATCAGTATTTATTTCACTCACATTCACCAGTTTTCAGCTATTGAAAAAGTTTCCTCTACCAATTCCAGTTTAGAATTCTCAATAGACAATAATAAAGGAAACACAGATCTGACTGGAGAAATCAGAGACTCCTGAAAGAAGTCCATTCCAACTTTGCCACTCCTGAATCTTCACCTTTGTAATAACTCACTTCTCCTTTCGCAGGGTCGCTCTGTCACACATCTTTCAGATGTACCCAAATCCCTTGCCCCACGTTCACTGATTTTCTAGCACGTACTTTTTGTTTTACTGTGAGGAGGGGAAGTGCTCAGCACGTGATCCAGATCTTCCTTCAGCCTGCGATTCTCAGCCTGCATTTCCTTGATGTTCCTGGACAGCCTCAGCACAGCAGCATTCAGGGCCTTCAGTCGTTTCTGGGTGTCTCTGCCCTCTGCACTTGGAAAAGGGATCAAAAGCAGAAAGTTAACTTAAAAGCAGAGAACAGAGAGCAGCATTAAAAAGAGTGGAGCAGCTTCACTATTCAAGTCAGATGGCTGAGTTGACAGCCTTTTCCCCCACAATAATATTTCTCAACTTTTTTTACTTGGGGAGCTACCTATTCTTTTCTGAAAAAGTATGCAAAGATCATCTTGCTCAACACTTCCACAATTGTTTTAATTTGCATCAAAAAACTTGAAACATTGAAAATTCATTTGTTACTTTTACTTCCTCTCTCACTCTGTTCCATTTATGCACAAAAAAGGGCACTTGTATGAATGTTATTTATCTTAATTTCTGTTTGTTTTGTTAACCAACCTTATAATGCTTTACCAGCACTGTGTGAACCTCTGATTTAAAAAACTCTTCAGCCAACTGTGAGACTCCTCCAAAAACTGTCCAGCACAGAGAGCCAACCTGCAGGCTCTGAATGGCTTTTGTTCACTAACAAACATTGAGATTAGGGGAGAGAGAGAGGGTTAGACAGAGATGGAATAACTCTCAAACAAACCCAACACCCAAGTGTATTTTCAGATAACTGGAAATGGTGCTTTACTGTAAAAGAAACTATCCTTGTGTCTACAAACCCCAGAGAGATTTGAAACTGATTTGAAGAATATAGCTAATATGGAAATGAAAAGCATCAGAAATGGGAAAGAGTGTTAAAACGACTTTAAATATACTGCAGGGATTTTTAATTTTTTTTCTAATAAAGGGGGGGAAGAAATCTGAGCTTCTAGATGTGCGAAATTGCAACATTTGTTCACTAAACAGACTATGAGAAAATTCTTAAAAACTTACTTCTGGAAATAAAGGCCTGAAGTAACTGATGGACTTAGTTTTGCACAAATGCTACTGCCAGTGACAACTACAGAACAGTTTGTGAAGCAATCTTACATCAAATCCACTGGAATAATTACAAGGTAAAAGGAGAGACAGCCTACAGTTTGCGTATCAGAGTGAAAAGGTTGAATTTTTAGCTGATCTCCTTTTTAGAAATTAAAAGGAAATGAAGAAAAAACCAAACAAAATAAGGCTGTCCAGATGTCATGGATGACTATTCGCACAGTTGTCCCATGCAGGAGGAGAAAAAAAAAGAGTAAAAATCAAAACACAACAGACCATCAAAATGGGGTAGTGACAGGAATGATAGAAATCATAACCATACCACTCAGTGACATTATTTTAGGTTAATCTAAACCTAAATAAAAAAATCGATTTCAGTCCATTTTGAGGGCTTGAAAAGTTAGTTTCTAGCTACAACTGGATACTACAGCTACACATATCAATAACCATACTTCAGTATTTACACTGAAAAAGAGAAGCCAAATGCCATTCACTTCAGCCAGAACTAATGGAGACAAGCATCATGAAAGAAATACTCTCAAACAACTCTTTCAATATGCCAGAGTCCTGACCTTCAACATGATTTATTATTTCAGTGCTCAGCCTCTCCAGCAGAGACTGACAGTCACGTAATGCAGAGAGACTGCCCTGACCACCACTTTTTGAAGCTATGAATAAATGAGGACAAGGAAGAGACCTGATGACTCATTTTCACCTGTAAATAAATTAGGTGTGATGGCTTAGAGCCTCGAGAGGCTGGTCACTGCAGGCCTGAGCCAAAAGATTTATTTTTTTAAAAAAGTGACAAAATAAATTGCAGTTTTCAATCCACAAGTGACAGTGAATTAGGGAACACAAGCAGTATAAATAATAACCCTAGGAGTTCTCACATGTTTCTATCAATCTATATAACTACATCCAATGTTAAGACAGTTGTCTGTACTTAACACTAGGAGGTCAAGTATATTTTGAAGTGGTGTGGTAACGAATTTTACTGTCCTACAAGACACTCTTACCCTTTTTCAGCTCAAATAACACTCGCAGTGATGCTTTTCATTTGCTCTTAGTGGAGCTTTGTCTTCTGCCTTTGTGCTTTGACTTTTATTTGACTCTATAAACTGTTCACCCTCACCACCATGCCCACACTTGCACACCAGTGAAAAGCACTAGTACAAGCTTCTCTGACACCATTTACTAGTTTGTGTCTCTGTACCAAAGGAAAATAATGTTTCCTCCAAGAACATTTTCTTTGCAGCACACATTCTAGAGCAAGATGAAGAACTGACTCAAGTGTGAAATGCCAAACATCCAGGGAGTTTGTTTCAACTACCAGTAATGCCAAAATAGGTGTGATTATGAGGGAAGATGTAACAGAGATAAATTGTCAGCACTATCCTGTACTTTTTAAATAGTTCTGGTATTTTTCCAGATCCACAAAATGATCTATCTACAAGCAAAAAAATGTGACTAAGACATATTTCAAGGCCGCGAAGCCAACTAAAGCAGTACCAAAAAGCAAATCCAGAAATCTAAATGACAAAAACTGTTCTCATGTAGTGGTTTTCCATCAGTTAAAGTAGGACTCAAGTGATGTGTCAAACACATGCATGCAAACATTTGCATCAGAAGAATTAAACATACTTTTTCCTCATAGTCTCAGACTTCGCCAGGAGGAGTTGGAGGCGATGAACCTGTGAAACACAGATGCCATTAAGGAGCATTAGCAATGTCAGCTTCCACAGCAACACATTTGTTCATTAGATGAAAATCAGAACAAGATTCTTTGGGTAGTGGCAGAGCTAATGATACCATCACTGAAAATCAGGCTACTGTTAAATTCACTTCCATCTCAACATTACAATTATGGATGTACAGTGGGTTCTTTATTTGGTCTTTTTCATTAACACACTCAACTTATTGAAGAAAAACATTTTTTCAGTACTTACAGCTGGAGCTATAAGAATAACTATGAAAACCTGCTATCAGTCACAGGTGCTGTTAAGGCACAAGAAACTTATCTTAAACATTCCATTTACACTTTGACTCAACACCTGACCAGCTTCCTGTCCTGCATGCACACTGAAGGGTCTGCCAGACATACCTCCTCATAGTAGGTTTCCATGGCTAACCTCACTTCTTCCAAACTAGTGGTCTTCATGTCTGCCTGGAATTCACTGAAAACAGAATAATGCAAAAAAGAATCCAGTCAGATCAGCAAAGACACTGCAACCATTTTTTTTTTGCTGTTTATAATTGCCAATACGTTCTTGGGAGTTTATTAAAATGTCTTAAGGAATAGAACACAAATGAAAAATAACATGGATTTCCAATTATCTCTATTAGCTCATCCAATACAAGCCTCTACCCCTGCCCCCTCAAAGCCATACTTAATAGTGTTGTCTTTCTCCTTGCACTGCTCTTCGAGCTTGACAATCTTCTGCTTTAATCCAGCAACCACCTACAGAAAGAACAAAGAGCTCCTGAGTCCTTGAATAATCTGTCTCTCCACAGAAGGTCTATTCCTGTCTGCCCTGTCTTTATAAATTGTACCTGATCAGATATACTTATTTCTACATATTTCAGTACTTAGTAAATCATACACATCTGCTACCCTGTGAAAAAGAGAACACTGACGAAATCAGATGCCTGATTTCATAATGAGCTTAAGAATATGGATATACAACCATAAAATAAAAACAACATTGCCCATTACCCTGTCAATGTCAAAGCAGCAAATAGAGAGAACGCTCCCTAAACAGACTGAAGACAATGACAAAGAAAGCTCCCCAAAATAATGTTAATTCTAGTTCTGTGATTCCCTAATTGATTCTTCTTTCTGACCTAATTTTATTTTTTAGTAGTGTTTCACCTTAGCAAGAGGAAAAAGGACAAATGAAAGCAGAAAGTGATGAAGACACTCTTACCCATCCATTATCAGTCTTCTTTTCTGACCAAGCTCGTGCCAGCTCAGAGCCCTGCAATGTAACACAGAAAAAGCAAGTGACCAACTCTGCTGCTGGCTCTTCCCACAGAATTTTCCAACCTGCTCAATTCCACCATCACTTCACAGTCCAGCAGCTGAAATTCTGAACTCCCTATGCCCATTGCTTTCTATTAGCACATCTCTCCCAAGACGTAGTTCTGCACACAGTGACAGCCACAACAAATTCAGTAAGATTCAAGTCTGACCATAACCACAAATGCTTCTTGTCAGGGCCTGACAAGGCTGCTCTTCTGCCTCCTGGTCAGGTCTCAGGATTGCATGAACCCATCACTCTGCAAGAGTTTAACTTCCTTCTTCTCTCAGGCAAAATATTCAGAAAGTGGGCTCCTAATGAGACAGCATTTTTATTTTACCTTCAGAAATTAAAGGTATTTGTGCTAAATGAACTTATCTGTAGCGCATGGCATCATCTTCCTTTGAGCTGAGCTGGACTGCTAATGTGAGATGCACAGACCAGAAATCTCTTCACACCACCTCTCATATTCCAGCTCATCATTCCTAGGAGTCACCACACTACAAACTCCCACTCTTTTGCCCCACTTTTATTCCCTCAAGAAACACCCACCCTGGAAGGATCCAGCAGCTGTTCAATCTGTTTATCCTTTCTACTGTTCTCCTCTTCCAGTCGGCGGAGCTTCGTTTTCATTCGGTCTCCCTCATTCTTCTGAGCTTGTATTGTCTAAAGGAGGGGAGAAGAATCTTAAGGACATTTCAGAAAAATGCAGAGTTTTCCCATGGAAACATATTTTGGTGTCAAAACCAATCCAATTACGATGGTAAAGAAGACATGGAAAAAGAGGAAAAAACCAGCAAAACCACAAAACCATCACACTGGACCAGGGCAGAGACCAGGACACGACAGCTTAGGGAGGAGACAGAGGGAAAGATAAAAGAAAAGGTCTAACAGAAAGGCAACCTTACACAAATGATCAATCACAGCCAAGTTATTTGTCTATAGGCAACCCCAGGGTTAAGTAATCCCAGTCCTTACCCTTCATACAGTGCACCAACCTGTACAGAAAACCCACTCTAACCAAATCACCACAGTGAATCTGTTTTAGACAGGCACAAGTTTCAGTTCAGCCCTACATTACAAATGCAAAAAATGTGGTGGATATCCCAAGTTGCAGAAACCAAAGAATTCTGGATCATTATGGCCAGGACATGTACAGGATGGAGCAATGCCATGACTTTTTCTGTAAGTATCAGAGAAACTGTACCTTTTTCAGTTCTATAATTTCATCATACATATCTTCTTTCTCTTTGTAGTCAGGAGTTCCAGGAATGTAGCCTACAGAAAGGGGTATGTAAAATACGTGGATCCAAAAGAGGTATTTTTAACCAACCAGAAACCTTGCAGATAAAGAGAAATATCTAGAACAGCACCAAAGTGGAAATTAGGTGTTTTTTCTTTCCTCAAAGAAGAAAAATTAGCAAGGAAATTAATTTTAGAAATTGAGGTGAAATGTAAGTGTTACTGTATGAAACTTCAGCCAGATTTTGCAGCCAATTTTTTCCTAATTACTTCTCTTCTCTGGTGCTATATTAAAATATCCATCTCAAGAAAGATACAAACTTCACATAGAAGACTGCAGTCTTCTCATCCCAATAAATCCATTATTTACAAGAGGTTTCTAAAAGATGTCTAAAATACATTTTTCTATTTATGCTTAACATGCACAAATATATCATCCTGTAAAGTTGCCTGAAACTGTGTAACAGAAACACCAGCAAAAGTATAGGCATTGTTTCAAATGGAAGTGGAATTTTAAAGTTTACAGTTCCCCTTTAAGAAAAGCAGAATAAAACTTCGAAAGTTTGCTCTTCTCATAAAACTCATTTGATTTTAATGCCACAACCACATGATAAAACACTTTCTAGAGAAGAAGCAAAAGGAGTCAATTACATAGAATTTCAGGCAAGCAGATGGTTTCTATCAATGGTTCCTAAACTATGTTTTGAAGTCACAATAAATTGTCTACAGCTGTCCCATTGAACCATATTATATTTGCAACGTTTTCAGCTGCAAATGCATGGCAATTTGCAAAAGTTTTGAAAGCTAATAGTGATTCATTGCTCAAAAAAACTGGAAATCCCTGCCTTAACCAATTTAGGAATTTCAAAAAGCATCTCATGGATCATATTTTGACACACATATTTTAGTAAACTAAAATGGCTTTTGCTTTTCTTAAGCAATGTGTGTTTTTAGATTAGAGTGGAAAAAAATCATTCACTTTCATCTACCACACCATTACAGAGTTTACCATTACTGGAAGAACGAGAATGTTTTGGCTTTTTCATTCCTAGAGCTTCCTTCAAATATTCTGGAGTGCTACTGGAAACGTTAGCTCGCACATGGCCCGTGTCAACATCTGATTTCAGAGCATGGCTCATTCCTGCCAAGAGAAATGGTACAAAAATGCAAAAATGAGGGAAAATTGTGAATTAAATTTGTGGAATTATTCTGAACAAATGCAACATGGAAAGCTCCAGATGCTGTTAATTATTCCCTCTATAAACGCCAATGCTCAAGATTAGATAATTCCATCCACCCAAATAAATAACAGTGAAATTAATTCCTATGTAACCTTTAATCAAATACAAATCTATTTTTTAATACTTTATATGTTAAGCTGTCCACAACAATGAATTTTATCCACAAATGCAAACAACATTTCTATATTAATACCTTGTTTCAGAATTCCCAGCCACATCTGCCTTGGGTTTTCAACAGCTGCATTCTCAAAACAAGCACTGCCCATTCCCTGCAGAGATCTCCAAGCTGCAGCTTTTTTAGGATATAGTTGTGTGCTTGAGCTGTAGGGAGACTCTACAGCAAAAGAAAATACCTCAGTGCTGCCTTCAAAAGCTCAAGGTCACTAAAATTCTTGTTGTCTTGTTCTTCAAAGTTTCCAGAATCAATCCTATTACTTGTAAAAATAGAATTTAACAACATATTCCATACTGGCTTATAGGGAGCAATGGGACAGGCACACAAAAAAAACCCCAAAACCCAAAAAAGTCCAATATAAAGAAAAAAAATACAATTACCGATAATGAAAAGGCTTAGAAAAAGGCAGAGTGACAGTAGTATGACTCAACATACTTGGAAATATTTACATGTACAGTTTGGATAGACATCCTTAAGATACCTGCATATCTAAATGTTGTTATTAACAACATTTTAGGGTAAAGCCTTCTTTGAAACATTCACTAGAAGCCTGTGAAGAAAGGTTAATGGAAAAGTATGGCAAAAAACCACAAACACCGTAAGAAAAGGACAAATTCAACATTAAAACTGCAGATCTAATAATAACAAAATTGTACTGTGAAAAAAACCAAAACAACCCATCACAACAAATGAACAGAGAACCACTAAATCTACACACAGAGATCTATGACTGGATGGTAGAGAATATCAGTAATTCCAGAGTCACTCTACACAACAAGTATCAGCATTTCTCCAAAAGAAGAAAAACAAATTCAGAATGGTTGCCATCAGAAGGCATAACATGAGAAAAAAGTAGCTTAGGCTGGACAATCAAGATTTACAACCAACCCATAAATGTCAATATCTTAGTCTATACAAGCTGGACTTCACAGGTTACAGAACAGATCTCAAATAGCTGTGCTCTGCACACAGCAGTGAGTAATTCTGAGGAGAATAACAAGATGTTGTCTCAAGTAAAGCTCCCAGTTCCTGTATCCCACAAACGTATCCAATTTTGCAATTGCAGAATAAAAAGTTTTGGAACCCTTACTTGGCGACTTTGGAGGCTTGTGAAAAATCTTCTTCTTTAACTTCTGAAAGAGAAATGGGGGTTTTATGTATTAAAAAAACTCAGCTCTTAAGATTTCATCATATAATCTCAAAATTGCCTCCAATCTCCATTTTCTATGAAGATCTTTTGTTCTAATAAGGCAAAACCTTTTCTATAGAAAAGAAAAATAGCAGCATTAAGCATATGCAGATTTGGGCACAGCAAAGGTCACCAGAATTAAGGTGGTGCCACCTGAAGTCTGATTACACAGATAAATTCTCAATTCTTGCTCAGAACACTAGATCTTTCCCATCAATATTAAATATGAGTAGCAGCAAATTCAAGATGATCCTAGAGTAGAGGCTGATCTGTAGAACCCTTTAGCTAAAGGAGTTATTAAATTCCATTAAGACTTTCTAAAAGGATTACTTAAGTCCACAACTTGACAGAACAGCAAAATAAAGCCAAACATCATTTGCAGCCCCAGTGCTGAGAATGTGGAAGCCAGAATTACATCTGAAATTAAGAGGTTTGGGACTCAAGCCCATTGCAGTGCCACTGTTCATTCCCCTCTCTGAGGGGTGCTTGGAGAGCAGGAGGCACCACACAGATGAGCAGGAACTCCAGAGGGGTTTTCCAAACTCACCATGGCTGTGTCTGACTCACAGGTTATCACAGACAGGCTGTCATCTCCCTGGGAAACACAGACAGAACATTTACTACTTAACAACTGCTTATAATACACATCTAGGAAACTTCTACAATTCAACAAAGCTGGAGCACAGCAAATTCAAACAGTAAACACTGTGACCAAAGCCTCTGTTTCTCTTCCATTGCAACGTTAAGATGTCAATTGTTCAAGACAAAAATAAGCCATTTTTCAAAAACACTAAAGCCACTGAAAGATGGTGGGGCTCTTGCTGCAAAAGCCAGCATCATTTGCTCTAATACAAATAGTTTTGGGATATTGTGGAAGTGACTTCAGAAATGAACCAGCACAGAAAGCTTTGGGTTGGAAGGGACCTTAAAGATCATCCAGTTTCAACTCCTGTGCCATGAGCAGGGACACTGCACTTGAGTCACACAGACCTGGCACTGCAGTGCACAGCATTACACCAGCTGAACCTTCAGCTGGCTCTGCAGGAATTTCTCCACCATTTAAGCTGCAACTCACTCAGCTTTTCCCTTCCTCCCTCACCTGTGCTACCCCTGCTCTGCTGTGGGATTGTTCAGTTCCTGTATTGAAATGGAGAATTGCTCATGCTGAGGGAAAAACCTCAAATGCAAGGATGATGACAAGTTTCCCTCTGTCTCAAATGCAAGCATATCCACAGCTGAAGGAAAATTTCCACTTAGCTTTCAAATTATCTGGATGCTGCCCTCACAAAAAGACATTTCCACTTGCTGCTGACTCTGTGGCACTCAGCACCAATCTTTGGACAGATGCTGATCTCTGCCTGTAAGAGGCAGGGAGGGGATGAAATATTTTTGGAAATCCTGGCTGGCAGAACAGGAGCAAGGACTGACAACAGAGCAGGTTAAAGAGCCTGCCATGCTGGCTGAGAGCAGGCAGGGATGTGTCCTCACACACCAGGCCATACAGTTTTCATTTCCTGAGGCTATGGTCCTTGCAGCACACTGATTAATTTTGTTATTTTAAGGCGTCTCATTCTGAAATATCTCTAACTGCATCGATCGTGTCTGGAATCAGACAACGCGGAGAGTGCTCAACTTTGATAAACAGTAACAACAAAACATTCGCCAGGATACAAACAGCCAGTACCAACCCCACCACTATTGCTTGGTAACCTTCCCAGCCCTCTGCTCCTGCAAAACTGCCCCGACCAGAGCCACCTACAGCAGGCAACAACACAACGTGGGAGCTCCCAACGGGGCTCAAAACCTCCAGCTGGCTGCTGAGGGTTGGGAAACAAACGCCAACACAGTCACAGAATTATTCAAGTTGGAAACGCCCTCTAAGATGATCGAGTCCAAGCTATGACCCGACACCACCGTGCCAACCAGGCCATGGCACTGAGTGCCACGTCCAGCCTCCCTTCAAACACCTCCAGAGACGGCAAATCCACCACTTCCCCGGGCAGTCCATTCCAATATCTAACCATTCTTTCTGTGAAGAAATTCTTCCTAACGCCAACCTAAACCTTCCTTAGCACAGCTTGAGACTTTGCCACCTCTGTGCCGTGCTGCGGGGCAGCCAGGGAGACACAGGCAGAGCCCGGAGTCCCGCGGGCTGGAGACGGCAGAAGCCATCCCACTCCCCCTCCGAGCCACGTCTCGCCGGCCTGGCAAACCCGGGGGGTGTTCCAAGGTTTTGCCCGGCCTCGCGGGAGCGTTTCCTGAGCCGAGCCCGGATCGAAGCAGGCCTAAACCCAGGGCCTTCTCCTCCTCCCCGCCGCTCACTCCTTACCAGCTCCCCCTCCGCGGCCGCCTCGCCGGCCCCCCGGGCCATGGTGGGAGAGCGGCTGGAAGGCCTCACGGGGCGGAGGGGCCGCGGGGGCCCCCTCGGGCCACGGCTGCCGGCTCGGGGCTGGGGGCAGCCATCGCCCCCCGGCGGCACTTCCGGGTCGCGGTAACCATGGCAACCCCCTGCGGCCCGGAGTAGTGACGCATGCGCACAGCGGCGGCGCGCCTGCGGGCAGTAGCGGGGGTGGGCTCGGCCTGGCCGCGGAGCGCGGGTGACACCAAGCGGCCCCGCAGGGAGTGAAACCCCGGCGAGCGACGGAGTCGCCTCTGCGAGGGCTCCACTCCACTGCCGGGCCGGGAGGTTCTGCCCGAGAGCGCCGGGATAACTCCGGGAAGGGCGCAACTCCATCCCGCACACCACCGGTACCGTCCCGCACCCACCACCGGCCCCTGGAGCGCGCCGGGGTCACGCCCCCTGACCGGTCCCTGACCACGCCCCCTGCTGCCCCGGCCACGCCCCCTTTGCGACACTCGCGGTGCGGCCGGGCCGGCCCGGCTCGGTGTCGGTCCCGGTGGCCCCGGCCATGTGCGACCCCCAGTCCCGCTTCGTGGCCCGGGCCCGCCGCCGCTTCGCCATGACCCGCGAGTGCGCCGTGCTGCTGCCCGGCGTCTGCGCCGCCCTGGCCGACCCGCGGCAGCCCGGCCTCGACGACACCTGCCTGGAGAAGCTGCTGGATTGGTTCCGCAGCCTGACGTGGTTCGGTGAGTGCCGGGGGCTGGCAGGGGCTGCTCCGAGGGGAGCGGAGGTGCATCGCGGAGTCACCGCATAGTTCGGGTTGGAAGGGACCTCTGGAGATCATCCGGTGCAATCCCCTGCCGAGGCAGGGTCACCTGGAGCAGGTGACACGGGAACAGGTGTCCAGGTGGGATCCGAGTGTCTCCACAACTATCTGAGGTGCTGTGACACCTGAAGATGCCGTGGGTGAGCCCGAATTCGTCAGTTCTAGCAGCTGGCAGGGCTTACCTCAGCTCAGGGAACCACTTTAATGTGACAGGCCGGTCCTGGCAGTGACCTGCTGCTTTCTGGCCTTTCCTGGGCAGATCCCACTGTGGAGCTGGTGCAGGACAACCCGTGTCTGACCGAGCTCGTCACCTCCGTGCTGGCCCTGCTGGATCCCAGCCCCGGCATCCTGTCCTTCACCCTGCAGCTGGCTGGGATCCTCGCCTCTTCCGAAAGCCGCTTCCAGCACCTGCAGGTGAGCCGGCCACCAGGCACCTGCTGCTGTGTGTCTGCCTGCTCCTTCTGGATGGAGGAGCCCTAAAAATGTGTGTTCTGCTTAGGAAATTTATGGCTTATGTGGGACACCTCAGCAAAAGTGATTAGACAGCAAAGACCTACAATCACCACTCCTGTTCAATTCTCCTGTAAAGCTGCTTCTCATTTCTGTCTCACCACACTGTGGATGCTGATGTGTAGTGCTTCCCATTTTTAGTTCAAAAAGCATATGAGGTAACCCAGCTCTGGGTTAGGCTCGATGATCTTGAAGGTCTCTTCCAACCTAGTCAGTCTGTGAATTCTGTGAACACTACTTCACAGCAGTCACTGCACAGTACTGTATCCCAGGACAGATCCTGTAGATTTAAACTGCATTAACAGATATCGTTTTCCCTCCATAGCAGGTTGATAGGAAATTTTTGATTCCCTGCAAAAACGAGGGAGCTTTTTAAAGCCGTGCTTTCTGCACCAGGATACATTTTAGTACAAAACCCAAAAAGCTTTGTTCAGGGAGGAGATGTGTACAGGTGTCTAAAGCAGTCTTGTGGAACTGATACACATAAGTTGTCCTTTAGCACCTGCAAGCAAAGCCATTTTGGTTTTGAACACTCTGGTTTGTCCATGTGTTGCGTTTAAGCGTGAGATTCTGAAAACTGCCCATTTTAGTGATACTTGTAGCAAGAGGAGGTTTCACTACAGTACTGATACTCTTGACTGGGACAGAGCAGCCCCTCGCTCGCTGTTTACTCTGTGTTCTGCCCTGCCTCAGCAGGAGAAGCTGCTGGGGAGGCTCTTTGGCCCGGAGGGACCCCGGGACAGCGCGGCGTGGGAGGAGGCATCGGTGCGCAGCGCCTGGGTGAAGGGTGTGCACAGCATGCTGCACCATCAGCCCGCCCTGCACTTCCTCTGCTCCACCGGTGAGTGCTCCTGGGGCTGGCACCTCCCCACAGCTGCTGGCCCCTGCCGTTCCGGGCTGCGGCTCAGGTGTCAAGTGAGCAAGACGGGTGGCTTTGTTCATTTAAGATTAAAGTAAGCCATTTGTCAAAACACCGGAGTTGTTGAAATATGTTGGTTAAGTTAGCTAAGCATTAAGTTAACTTTTGTTGAGTTAGTTATGCATTTGGGTTTTTTCTCCAAACACTGAAGGTGGTGCTCTTTTTAGAGGGGAAAGAATCTTATAAAATTGCCCTTATAAAATGAAGAGCTATATGTATTCCTATTTGTAACTCCTACTAAAGGGTACATTTCAGCATGATTTTAGTGCAGAAAAACTCCCTTTATCTCTTTGTGCTTGCACACATTTGCAATCCTGTTGTTGTTATGGACTATGTATTATATGTAAATTATGCTGTTAACACCAACTTTAGATCCCATGTACAGAGGGACCTAAAAGACTGGATTGGTATTAAAGTGCAGCACATGCTGCTGTTCATGTGATGGAAGTGTGGTACTGATATTGCTGTTCATGTTTTTCCTACTGGTTATGTCCAGAGATGGTACAGACTCTGTCCATAAATACACATTGACTGTGCTGTCAGCTCTCCTAATGTTACTGATGTGATATTGAAGTCTGATCCTGAGTTATTAAACCCCTGAGGATCTGAAAACAATTTTATTTTCTTCTTCTGTTTGCTTGTTCTTAAGGACTGGCTGACTTTGAGTAGAGACTACAAAATAACATATAAGAAAACCCCACCACCACCATTTAAAGCTGTGTGGTACCTGAATTAAAGTCATACATGGTTGTTTGTTCCTCCAGTGACTTGTTTTGTTTTCCCACAGGAGGCATGGATGTGATCTTCACTCTTCAAGGAGATCCCAGCCTGTTTGTGGCTTCAGCTGCCAGCCAGCTCCTGGTGCACATGCTCACCTTCTCCCTAGAGTCTGAGACATCAAAAGCTCTCAGTGCAAAGGACTGTGACTGGCCAGCATGTGCCCAGATGATTGTAAAGCACATAGAGGAGTCACTTCAGTCCAGCTCTGCCTCTCACATCGAGCAGTCACTGAAGCTGTTGAGCAGTTTGTTTGGCAGTTGTTTTGGCAGTTGTTATGCTGCATGGACTGAAGTCCTTTGGTTAAACATAGCAAAGCAAATAGAATCCTTTCTGCTGGAGGAGACTGTTCAAGCACAGCCTGTGCTGGCAAATCTTTTGCTTAATGTGGCACGGTAAAGATCTTCTGGCACCTTGGAACCCGTGCTGAGATAGATCTGTTTGCCACCATGGGATAGGTTACACTTACCCTTCTCTCTTCTCAGATCTCCTGTGTTTTGTGGCACTGAAGGCAGCTTTTGGGCATTAGTAACTTCTGCTCTGGAGCACTTAACCCCAGTACAAGCAGGTCCTCTGGCAGTGGGACTTTTGAAGCTCTGCAAATGGTAGGACTTAATGCTGTGAAATTTCTGCATTATGTAGGTGTTTCTGTTCCATAATTCCCCTGTGAAAGAGCAGCAGAAAATCATCAGATGAATACAGCACATACAGATATTGATTTACAGGCTAAGTAACACTCTTGTTCTAAGCTAGAAGAACACTTTTGTTAACAAGATATGCCTCTCTCCCAACCTCCTTACACAGGATCCCACTCTCTATTTGCATAGCTTGATAAAGCTGCTTCTAAATTCCAGACCCATTTTTCCCTCTGCTTTCAGTTAGCAAGGGGACCTTGGAAGAAGGCTTAGATTGTGATACTGCTTTTGTTGCTCTGTTATTGCTGGCTTGTTTAAAAGCCTGCATGAAAATCATTACCCTGCTCAGAATTTGGGGCAGGTCTTTGGGAAGGAATTGAAGTTTACTTGTGTTGGTAACTGCTGTTTCCTCCTTGAAGCCCACAAGATGTCAGGATTCAGGCACTGACTGTTCTGCTTCAGCCTATGGACTGTATTTTGAGAGCAGCCTCCCAGCCTCTGGAATGTGCAGGTACAGTTGTGACAGAGAAGTTAGAGGCCAGTCTGCTTGCCAGTATTTTAAATGCCTGGTACAGACAAAACTGGAGGAAAAAGAGTAGGAGAAGTCAAGGACAGTAGCAGTGTTTGTGGTAAATCCTACTGCCAGTTGCATTTGAAGGCATATTCATACTACACCACCTGAATATCTTGGTTAACTTTAAAAATCACAGCCTTTTCTATTCATTGAAGACCTGAGCTCTTCCCTTCTTTGGTCCTCTAGGTTTGCTGGATGAGTCTGTCAGTGATCCTGTCACTGTTGAAAGTCTTCTGTCCTCCAAGACATCTTGTGCTGGTCTCTTGTGTCAGACCCTGGCTCACCTGGAGAAGCTGCTGTCTCTGGTAACATTCAGAGAGGGAAAAAAAAAAGAGCCTGGCAATCAAATTGGTTCTTGGAAGACACTGTTAAGATGGTTGCAAACTTTTGCAGTAGAGCATAACAGAATGTGGGGAAGAGTTGGCAGTGAGGGTTTCCATAGTTTAAGGAAATTTAACACAGTAGGCTCTAAATGGGAAAACAAAGAGATACTGAGACTCTTAAAGAGGGACTGTAGTTTTAAATTTGTCTTGATGAGCTTTGTTACCATACCTTACTTGTATTACAATTACTGATCCTGAGAAGAAGTACAAGTTGAACTGCTTTCCCAAGCAGTCACAAGAATCTCCTTCCGTCTGTGCAGTAGTTCTTGGAAGAAAGAAAGATAATTTATTTGTAGTTATTGACATTGTGGTACCTTAAAATCCCACTAGAAGTTGAAATTTTTGCTGCCTTCTAACCTAAAACTGCTCTGTACTTGAGACTGTTGCTGGAAACTCTTTTCTTTCTCACCCATTAGAAACACTTAAGGGTGGATTTACCCTGTGTGTCTTTGCTGCGCTCTCTCATGACAATATTACAATTCTGCAATGGCCTCCTGAGCCCAACTTCTCCTCTGGGAAGCACAATAAGCCGGAATTTGATCAATTGCTTCAGAGTGCAAAAGTCAGCTCTTGATGTCCTTGCAGCACTCTCAGAGAAAAAAGGTGACTTAATCTTTGCCTTCTTACCCAAAACAATTTTATAGTTCTGTGTCTTTCTGTATTTCAGCAGGGATTTGGCTGCTCCATCTCTCAGTATTGGTCCTTTGGGTTTGTTTTCTCGGTTTCAGACTGTGACACTCTCATAGGAAGTCTGTTTGATGTCCTTCTGGCATATCTGCAGAGTCCAAACACAAGCCCTACTGTGAGTATAGGGAGAGATCCAGGTCTGTTAGCTTGCCCCGGTGAGGTATAATTCTCATAAAGGATCTGACTGCAGTTGTTTCTTGACACACTTTGTATTAGAATATGTAGGACACTTATCTTGTCCTGGGTGGCTTGCAGAAAATAGCTAAAATTGTACTGAGCAAGTAACTGACCAGTACATTGAGAGTTCTTGAGAAGACAGAAGCCATCATGTCTAAGAGTAGCACTGACATACTCAGCTTGACATGGTCATGAAGTATTGACTTCTTTTTATTAAGGGGATTTATTTTTTTGCTTTGTTTTGTTTGAATGACTCTGATGCCAGCTGCAAATCTAAAGCTGGAGGTACTAGAACTTTGTAACAATAAGGTGAACAGAGGGATTTTTTAGGTGTTTTTAGAAATTATATTTAAGCACCGTTTATTTGTGGCTGGCTTCTTAGTAAGGAGGCATATGCACTTGTTTACTCTGAGAGTTTCTCTGTAAGTTAAAGGTAAAATTCATTTTAGCCTCAAAAGGCATAGAGGCAACACTGCCTCCTCCTGTAGTAAAGTCAATCTGCTTTACATTGCTTCAGGTTCTAAAGAAAACATTTCAAGCTACATCCAAGTGGTTGGTGCACTTGCAGGAACTGTCCTCCTCCAACAGTCAGTGGCAACAAACTGAGAAGATTTTGGAAGGTAACAAAGGTGTTCCAGCTGGGACAAACAGCAGCTAGTGGCACACATGAAATCTGCTCCTGCCTACCCTTCCTGCTCAAAGCACTGGATTCACTTGTTCATTATTATGTTGAATATAAGTTTCGCTGCCCAAACAGTGCTTTGTACAACTCTGGAAGAAGCACCCAGCAGCAGCAAAAGGGATTGTATCAGATGAAATTATGTAAAGGATGTACAGTGAGTGCTTTAGTAAGGCTTGCTGCCTTTCATGTCTGTTCAAGATTGTCACTTGCCTTTTACAGATGTGTTTGTGGTGCTGCAGAAACGTTTGTGCAGTCCTTGCTGGGAAGTAAGAGATTCTTCCCTGGAGTTCCTCACTTCCATGGTTAAATGCTTGAGAGGTAGGTGGAAAGATTTACTAGTTCAGATTTGAGGAGTATTTCTTTTAATGCTGTGAAAGTCAGTCAGGCTGGTGAAGCATCTTCTGACCTGCAGTTGGAAGGCTGAGAAAAGAAAGAAGTGTCAAGACTTTTACTCTTAGATCATGATCAAAATCAGAAAAAAATATTAATAAACTTACTCTGCGTTTTCTGTTGAACTCAGATTGCTGTACCTGCCTTAATAGCAGTTCTGATGAGTTAAACTGAGGGATGTTGAGACATGTCTGTCAAGGCAGGTGACAGTGGCAGATAACACTTTCTGGTTTTCAGTTTGCTGTGCACTGGAGTCTGGCGTCTTTCAACAGGCTGGGGGCTGGCCTTTAGGAGGCTAAAAGCCTAGACCTGCTTTATATCCTTGGGATTAATTACTGATTTTCTACTTTGCTGACAGCTCAGGCTTTGCAGCAGGTAGCACCAAGGCAATGCTGATTTTCCTACGGTAGCTCTGCGATGTTGGAAGGGAGGGGAATGTTGTCAACTGCTGTTGTCCCCAGGTCACAAAGGAAGTATCCAACATGCTCAGCTGCATTAGCACTTTACCCTGCAGCCCCTCTCAGTGCTGCAGTTACTTTTGTTTTCCCTGCCACATGCCTGACAACAGGAAAGGAAGACTATTTTTTCCTCCTTTAAGCAAAGGCATAAATTTGATGAGGCTGGAACCATGTCCTCACTTGCCCACAGAAAGTTTTTTTCTTGCTGCTGAAGGAACTCTAAAGTGTTGTTTTCCAAGTTCCAGTGTCTGTCAGGGCTTGACTAAAAGCTGCTGGGAGAGGGGGAGCCTGACACAGAACACCTGCCTGCTCTCTGCAGCAGCTCCTCTCCCTGGCAGCTGTCCCTGCAGGCAGCGGCCATCCTTGTATGAGGCAAAGGACTGCTTGCATTGGAAACAGCTTCATGCTCAGAGGGAATAAAGTCTCACTTCTTTGGATTGCTGTTTTGTTTACAGACCAGAAGGAGTTCAGGCAGTGTCTCCTGTCCTCAGAGGTGCTGAGGCTCACAGAAAACCTGCTGGAGGACCCGGAGAGCTACGTGCGAGCGAGCGCCGTGACTGCGGTGGGCCACCTGGCCCCCATTACTTGCTTTGCTCCAGACTCACCTGTCATAGGCAATCAATATAACAAAGAGGTAGGATAACCTTTTCTGCTTGAGCAGAATTCCCATCAGTTTACTGCTGTACTGCTTGTAAGTTATCTGCTCATGCAGGCAGATTGCACAACCAGTAATGGTAAGATTTTTCACCTCTGCTGTTCTTGTTTCTTTGCATGTTCCTCCCCTCACTGTGCTTTCTCTTTTGTCTTTTTGCATCTAGAGCATCATAGCAAAGCTTCAGGAAATCTTGTCAACAGACTCAGAGGGTTTTCCTAGGAGGGCTGTGATCAGCATCTTCACCAAGTGGCTGAGAGAAGGGTGCACAGGTCAGCTGGAAGATACAGAGCAGTTTGTCTCTAGAGTCATCCAGACTGTGGAGCATGACTTAGACTGGGAAGTCAGACTTGGTGGTGTGGAGCTGGTTGAAGTTTTCTGTAGTCAGACCATTGGCCAGCTTTCCCAGTGTCCCTATGCTCCTGTCTCCTCTGCAGTCACAAGTTCCACCCCTCAGAACGAGCTGCTGCAGGTGTTTTGTCGAGCAAAGCTGTTTGGGTTTTTGTTTGGATCTTTGTGTGACTGTGACAAACCCGTGGGGCAGAGAGCCTGTGATGTGCTGGTTGGCTTGAGAGGTCATTTCTACCCCATGAGTACTTTGGAGAATCCACAGGAGGTTGAAGATTCACCAGCAGGACATGGCATTGCCTGGTTACAGAAGACACTAAGACAGGGTTCTCTGGCTCAGAACTTCCCCATGGATGGTGGTGGTGGGGTGGATTTCCAAGATCCAGAGAGCATGATGTTAGCTTTGGGTGCAATAGACTTACTGGAGCTGCACGATGAGCTAAATAAAAGTAGTGACCATGTGGAGGAAAGCCCTCAGTCCCTCTTACAGGACATCCTTGCTACTGTGGGGACCATAGAGGATAATGAAGTTGACTGTTACTGAACACAGCTTTTGCTCTGGGGGAGCAGTGCTCGAGCAGTTTTATTCCAGAGGAGAAGGATGGTTTTGTTAGCTGTTAAATGGGTTAGAAAATCTTTCCTTTAATACTGATGAATTTCTTTTTGTTAAAAGGTGTCATTTCCAATAAACTGTTGTTTGTTTTTCAAAGTAAAAACATTAAGAATGGCATTTGTTCTTTTTTTAAAGTTGTTGCCTTTTAAGAAAGCACCAGACCATGCCTACATAAGGAAGCATTTAAAAAAAACAAAGGAGTGACTGAAAACAAGCTGTTCAGGTTCCTTTTAAAGCCAGAGGAGCTACAACTGATGGAGGCTGGTTTTAAGAGACACTTGTTTTGACCTTTCTGTATTTATTCTATAAACAGAGCTCTCAGCTTCCCTTGCGCATTTTGAGGTCTAGAGCAGAAAATGGCATTTAAGGAGCCAAAAGCTGATCATCCTTGGCATTACAAATTTTCTCCTATAGATCACAGACTTGTTTGATCTCAGCAGTGACACCAACATGCTGACTTTGGTTTTAATTGAAGCCAGAAGCAAGTCCATTTTGCAGATTTCTTTTTTCAAGTGCTCCTATTTTCCATTCCTGAAGTACTCAGATAGTTCCTAACTTTTAAGAGAAACTTACTCTTAAAGCTTTTTCAAGATAAATTTGATCTGTGATTAGCTTTGGTAGCAATTAGAAACCAGCAGACATAGTGTGAATGGCAACATGATTTTCTGAGAAAAAAAATTGCCAGTTTTTTAAAAACTTGGGGAAGACTGCAGTTTGCAACTTGCTCCAGTATCTTGCCATGTGCTAAGAAGCTCTCTGCAACCTAGAAAAAAACCCAAACCAAACCTTTAGTACCTTTAGCAGTAGAGCAAGCCATGGTGGGTTCTTTTCCAGCACTGAGGTGTTACTGAGCATCCTTTCTCCTCCTGCAGCCTGTGGAGAGGCAGAACATGACAGTGATTTTGGGGCAGTGGAGGCTGTAGCATCTAAAGCAGTGAAAGGACTTGTACCACCTCCTTCCTGCAGTGGTACCATGGACTGAGATGTAGCTTGGATCTCTTGCTGCTGAGGCTAGAGGTTTGCTCTGTGCATTTTGAGGAAAGCAGCACACTTCCCTATTGCTCTGTGCCCAGCTTTATGTGTGCCAGAGCCCTTGGGTTTTGTACCTGCAGCTGCTTTTAGGAGAGAGTAGCTCTGCTGCTGACACACAGTTCTACCTGAGCTGGGTCTACACCTGCCAAAAGACAGAAGACATTAAAATCCAGGCCTTTCCCTGTCACTGCATTCATCTCAGAGATGGAAAGGGTTAGTGAGAGAGTAGGGATGTGCTTTTCAAGGAGCATGGAGTGTTTGTGGAGTTCCAGCAGTCCTGGCTGGTGAAGGCACTGCAGCTCCAAAAGCAGCATTCTGTGTTGACAGTAGGTCAGCTGTGCTCCAGGAGAGGAGGCAGCAGGTTGCTGGGTGAACACCTCCCTCCTGTTCAGCACTGGAATTCTTGTAATTTCAGGGCTGTGCAGTTTAGGAGACTCCAAGGAGTTATTCAGATATCAGCAAATTGAAAAAGTGAGTTGTTGCAGAAGGAAAACTCACTGCTTATTACCAAGGTCTCTCAACTCCCAGACCTATTAATTTTTCATGGAACTCTTTTTTCTTTTTAATCAGCTGGGATGAGTGTGACATTATGTCTGTAGCATTTGCCTAATTGCAGTCCAAAATAGAGTTTATACACTTGTACACTAAAAACTAAATGTACAACAAGCTGGGGGGGGCTCCTTATCTTTAGAAGGGGTATTAGACTTGTTTCCTCTTTCATTAAAAACAGGTCTCCACCTCCAGCAACTCTGTATTTCTGTCCTGTCTGAGCTCCCTGCTTTGTTTTTTGTTTTCTCTGCTGCTCCAGTGACAGTGGAGTGCCGCTGACACCAAGGTGCTGGCACTGCCATGCTGCCCCTGATGGCTGGAGAAACAGGAAAGGTCATGGACATCTGAGCAGAGTGTGGAACAAATGCCCGGGGCTAGGGAGATTAAGGGAGATGAAAGCAAACTAAAAACTCCACAATTCTTTCTAGAGAAAGCAATGGGGTGGGATTTTTGAGCTGGAAATTTGGCTACCAGGTTTATGAACACACACCAACAGGTACTGATGTGGACCATCCCTCATGCTGGGATATCCCCTCCAGGATTCCCATCTTCACACACTCGAGGACTCATGCAAGCCCTATCCCACTTGCTTACACTCACAACTTATTTTAAACCCACTTCTTACCTACCCAGGCTTTTTTTGCACCTCCACAAGATTCTTATCCCAGCCACAGAGCTTCCTGCTGGGTTAGGAATTGCTCTGTGCCAAGTCTTGCCGAGGAGCTGTGCCCATGCTGCACCTGGGGCAAGGCTTGGCTCCCAAGGAGACAGCCCTGAGCAGCTCTGGCTGCCCCCAGGTGCATCCTGAGCATTCCCTTCAGCAAATGCCATTGCTATTTAACCACTTCACAGCACAACAGTTGTCCCTCCAGAAACTGCCACCAGCTCACTCTGTCACACAGCAGAGAGAAGGAGGGGCTGCCTGGCCTGCTCTCATGGACATTTTGGGATGGATTTCCCTGGAAACTCCAGCGTTCATCCCATCAGAGCTGTAGCTGTGTTTGGTTCCTGCAGGAGGCAGGCACCACTGAGAGTTTTTCCAACACCCACAGAGCTGATTCTGGCAGAGGCTGTGGCCACACAAGGGCCTCAATGCAAGAGGACACGAGGCTCAGGACTGTCTTTTTTTTTTAAGGAGGCTGTGAATAGCTGGTAGGAGAAATACAGGTGGTCTTGACAAAAAACATCACAGCTTAAAGAAATTGTATCTCTGGTGGCTGGTGCTGTGAAAGAAGAAAATTTCAAAGCTCATTTCAGCTCTTTATCTGCACAGGGGCAATGTTGTGTTGTCTGATCTGTACACAGGTAGGAAATTCCTAGAGTTGCTTTCAACACATTTCAACAAAGCTCTGAAGAGAGGATTTATCCTTTAACTGCTCAGACTCAGACACCAGAGAGAAGAAGCATCTTTGGCTCAGCCCTGTGCTAGCAATGGCTTTATGAAAGCTGCCAAAGGAATGGCTGTTAATTTTCTGCTTTAACACACTAGACATTTGCAATACAAAGAATATTCTTTGCCTAATTAGACTAATTGCAGAACTTGGTCAAAAATGGGCCATAAATGTCTAGGGCTGTTGCTTCAGCTTAGATATATGTGATCTGTGATTACAGATCAATTTGTGCACATCTATGCAATTCCTTCTGTCCTCCTCTGATAAAATTTGCTCTACCTTTCAATACAAATTCATCAAGTCTTCTAAAAACCAGCGTGCATTAGAGAGGAACTCTAAGTCAAAAAGCTCCACTGCAGAAGATCTCAGCAATTTACAATGGAAATACATACCAGTAGCAGCAGCTCTGTGGTCTGTGTCATTTCCCCTCGGAGCAGTGGCTTCTGTTTTGCTGAGAAATGAAGCAGCACTTCAGCAGGGCCAGACCTCAGCCTGTGTCAGCTGTGCTGCTCCAGAGGCAGGACAGGTCCTGCATTTAACCTTGGAGCCAGCACAGGGAGAAATGGGATTTGAAGGAGCAGTGTGTTCACCTGGGCAAGGCAGAGCAGAGCGGAGGGCATGCAGCTGTAAGGAAGCATCCTGGGGCTCTCCTGAATCCCCCTGATGGAAGGAGGATGAGCAGCCCTCACCAAGGGTCCTGCAGAGCTACAGGTGCAATTACACAACTTCAGTTAAAGCAGAATGAAATCAAAGAAAACAGTGCTTCTATCTGTGGTACCAATGCCCACTCTCTGCTCAGAGCACACCAGCTGAGATTGTTTATTTACATAATAATGAACATACAGCAGGGCTCCAAAGATACTTTTCACACCTCTGCCTCCAAGAGCCCATCCAAACCAAGTCACTCCCCACTTGCCTGGTTGTTAACCTCCATGCCAGGCAGGAACCCTGATGTCCAGCACAGAGGGTGCACCCTGTCTTTGGGAGACGTTTCTTAGATCAGATCAGGTGTTAAACCACGACCTTAATCAGTTCCTGTAGAGTGTTAGAGCTTGAACTGTCACAGGCCTGGCCCTTTTCCCTCATTGTCAATGCAAGATAGGTGAGAATTACCCTCAAGAGACAGAGACCTTCAATCTTCAGTTCTCCCACCTCACTACCTCCCACTCCTCACATTTCCAGGCTCCACTGAGCCCATATTCCCCGAGCTCTCAGGCTGGCTCAGCAGAAGGGAGCAGGATCTGGTGCTGCTGTGCACGGATCCAGGCTTGCCCAAGCTGGTCCCTCCTTCCTGCACTCAGAGCTTTGGCCTCAAAGCAGCTCCTGGGCTGGGCTGTGACCAGCAGGAAGGAGCTGCAGAGCCAGGGCTGGCAGATGGTGAATGCAGGCTGTACATCTTGAAACACGACTTGGCCCAGCCAAGCCAGCTCCTACACAAACCCTTATTAAGCTGCATCAGCCATCACAGGTGAAATCTGATTTAGCTCTTATAGGCTGGGGCACAGGTGAGTCCTAAAACCCATCACTCTCCACAACAAACACCCTCCGTGGGACTGATCTCTTGATTACAACTCTCATTACGTGCCAACAACAGAAAAGCTGCAGTTAGAACACAAATGGCAGTGGTTGCTAAGTGACAACATCCTTCACAGCCCTGAGACAAGCAGCTGTGGCTGCACGGCAATCCTGTCTTGTCCATGTAATTGAGGATAAAAATGCTGCTTTCATTACTGTCTAGTAACCTTAACTTTGACCCAACAGAGTATTTTGTGCTTTAGGTTCTGACAAAGAGCCCTGTGAAAACAAGGCTAAATCTTCCACTGAAACCAGCCGAAGTGAATTTGATTCAAAACACCTTTAATATTGCATGCTCTTCCAAAATATTTTCTTCCCAGTGAAGTAGTGCATTAGACGACGTGGCTTTCTCAGTTAAATGGCCCATTTCTGAAAACAGAGAGCAGTGACAGTATTTTCAGTGAGGGTCATGTGAAAAAACAACAAAATCAACAACCCCTCGACTTCTCTGCTTCTATAGGGAACCTGTGGGCTTTGCTCAACACTGAAGCTTTCTGCAATATTTGGAAAAGACAGTAAGGTTCCAGAGCTGTAAACAACATTTATCCTCATAAATAAAGTATTTAAACTGCAAATTTAAAATTATGTGAAATGATGGTTGAGTCGTTCAGGAGCCCAAGATCCAGCAAGGCACAAAGAGGTCACTCACTCCAGGGAAAGCAGGGGTGGGAGCAAGGTACTTAGGAACCGTTTAGCCTGGGTGAAAACCCTTAGAGAAGAGAGACCCTGATCAGCACAACTGGCAGCTCAATGCATCTGGGGAAGATTATTTAGGAAAAACATGAGGAAAACCAGCTGTACGCAGCAGTTTGCTCAGCCCGCACGCTCCTACACGCTGGAGTAAAACCTGTTTGGGGCTGTGCTGGCAGCTGAGACAAAGGGACGGATCTGTCACTGTCCCGTGAGCAGATCCAAAGTGACCAGGGCAAGGCACACGTGGGTGCCCAGCAGAGTGAGAAATGCAGAACAAGGCGAGCCCAGCGTGGCACACGCGGCCGGGGAGCGAGCGGCGGCTCCGGGCATCAGCGCCGGGATCGCCTTGCCAGAGCTCCTAGCCCGAGCAGCAGCTCCCAGAGACTGCTCTGCTGATTACACCCTTCCCTAATGAATCCTCTTCTGCTCCATCCACGGAAGCCTCAGTTCCCAGGGCCAGCAGTAACAGATCTGCTGACAGCTCGAAGGATGCGCGAGTTGCAGGCATGGTCAAAGCTCACCCAACCTGACTGCTGCCCTTGGTCACTACCTCCATGTCAGCATAGCAAACACTTCTATTTTGCACATTACACCAGAGTAAAATGTTATTTTTTCCCCTTCTGTATTTTATCCATGAACAGAGCACTTTTCCTGGCTGTTCTCGCTGCCCAGATTGCTCCACCACAGTCAAGAAAACAAGCGTGTCTCGCACTGGTATAAAACCCCTGTGTCTGATCTCCCAGTCCCACAGCCCGGGGTGAATATTGCAGCACAGACAAAGGTCTGCCTCTCCAGCAGCGTTAAATCAGCAGCTCCGAGGTGCAGAGTGTCTGGCTGGCTGCATGAAGGGCACGCTCTCCACGTGCACACAGCTCAACCTCCCTGTGACCACAGACATGGCAGAGATAGGGGATAAAAACAGAAACCTCCTGTCACCCTAACTCCTGTTGAGAACTTCTGCCCCGTAGGGATCAGCCTCGCCTTCCTTCCTAGTTTGGGAGCATCTTCTCCGCCCTTTATTTATTTCAGCGAGATCAAAGATTCATCTCCATGGAAACGTCTGAGCTCAGAGTTTCTGCACTACAGCTTTGCATCCTGCACGTAGGGTTTGGCACCGTTTTTGTGAAGCAGAAGCTTTGAGATGATCAGCAGTCAGGTCTCTCCAGAAATGGTTTGATGAGCGGTAATCAATAACCCCAGCAGTGTGGGTACGTGTGTCACCAACACACCCAGCAGAGTGCAGCTGCCATTCCACTGTGGAATCTGCAGCCCACGAAGAGCACGTGAGGGACACTGACACAAATGCCCTCCAGTAGCTGGCACTTTGTCCCCATATCTGATATTTGGTGGGACTCCCGGGAGACCAGAGCCACGTGGGCAGAGCTGCTGGAGCCCTTCACTGCCCACCCTGTGCTGCAGCTCACGCCTCAGAGGAGGCAGCTCCAAAGCTGCGTGGGTTTATCCAAAGGAAACAGAGAGTGGCCCAACAGCCAGCCCAGCAAAGACCTCATGAATTCTGCATTCAAACTGCTGCATCTGGACCAGCAGTGGCTGGGGCACTGGGTCTGTGGCACTCCAGTGATTTCCCTCTCAGTAGCTCTGAGCTCCAATTCCTCCAGCACAGTCACTCATACAACTAGTTCCCAGGAGAGGGAAAATCTAAAAAATTAAATAAACCAGACATGTTTAATGCTATTTTTGTTCCCTTTTCAGCTCACCACATGGCCACACAAACTGTTAAACTGTTGTTCTGGGGGCAGGAGCAACCAGCCAGGAGGAAAACTATTCAGACATCCATGGCAGCTGCTGCTGACAGAAAGGGGCCGTGGAGCTGCAGCCTCGCAGGAAATCCTGAATTCTACTTAACTCTCACATGAAGAAAAGGAGGACAAAAAGAGTAAAACAAAACTCATTTACAAGACTCACATTTTCACAGGCATGTCCTAGGAAGGGTGGGCAGGGAGTGGAGAGCACGTGGGGCTGCATTTGCACTGGAGCAGAGCTAATAGCATCCACCTGGAGAGCATCAGCCAGCACCTGGGGCAGGAGGAAGCCCCTTCTCCCAGCACTGCTGGGGGCACAGATTCTGCTCTTGAGGAAGTCAGACCACACCTCACTGCTTGCAGCAGTGCAGAGCTCCAAGTTGCACATATGCCAGCAGAATGTGATTTTTATAATCATATTAAAAATTTTCAGAATAGTAACTGTGCAGAGAGCAATCCAGCTGCCAGCATTTAGCCTTATCCTAGGGCACAGGCAGAATACGCCAGCCATGAATTAATACTGCATAAGCTGCACCATGCTGGGTCTCATGGCTTAATTATGAAAGAGAAAGCAATAATCAAGGGATCTGTAAGGCTAATAAATGTTCTGAGAACACCAAATGTGACACGAGAGCCGCAGCCAGTGCGACAGGACATGAATGCATTTAAAAGGCACGTTAATCACCCCCTGTGCATTAATTCACTGTTGGTTCCCAGTGACAGCTCTTGGCCCCCAGCCGCCTTTGTGGCGTCACCAGGCGCAAGTGGATCCTCGCCCAGCCCAGAGCAAACTGGGCTGTGGTCAATTGCCCAGCCAAAAATCACAGCCATGCACAGCCCAAGGGACACGGAGGTGAGCTCTGCCTCAAGGCTCTGCAGCCCTGTGGTTCTCCTCTGCCTCAGTTTAGTGCCCACACCTGTCCTGGCACACGGAGGTTTCTGGGTCAGTGACGTGTGCCCCTGGCTGCCAGCACGAGTCACCTGGCACAGGACAGCATAAAGGGAAAATCAGGCAAATTCTTCAGTCACCTCTGCAGCAAAATACTTGGAAACACTTCCGTTTCTCAGTGCCTCCAACTATCTCTGCTCTCCACCTTGTGTATCATCTCACTGCAGGGTTTTAATTTTTCAGACAGAGCGTGGCAGGGCTCTGCCTCTCAGTCACAAACCTCCCTCCTTCTGTGGAGAGAGCCTGTTTCAGATTACTTGTGCAACTTGGTGTCTCTACATCTCAGGGAAAACTCTGCTAAACCTTGAAACTGGGGTGCCACCAGGAACCTCTCCACCTGCACTGTCACACAGCAGTCCCCAGATTCCTGCAGACTGAGATGCCAACGCAGGACATGACCCAGCCCTGAACTGTTGACATCAGCCAGACACTCCCTGAGCTGAAAGGCTGCAGGCCTCAGTGCCAGACAGGGCTGCATATATAGAAACTTGAAATGCTCCCAAACATCCATTTCTGCCCAATAATTTATTGGAATCAGAAAGTTTCCTGTCTGCAAACGTCTCATCCTCTAGCTCTCTACAAAGGGCAGCTCTTCCCAGTTCTCTGTCCAAAGATCTATTATCAAAGATTTATTTCAAAAGAAATAGCTGCCCTTCTTCCCTTACTAATATTCCCAAATTTATCTATGTCCTACTTAACACCTGCTCTGAAACCAGAAAGCAAAAAGCTATTTCTGCTGGACTCAATAAGTGGACTCTGCTGAATCCCAGGGAACACACAGACCAGGCACGAGGCTGAGTTTAAATCCTGGGATGGATTGCTCAGGCACCAGCCTTCTCCTTCCTCAGTGTTCCTAAAGCCTAATCAGGAGTCAAGAGGAAGACAATCATGAAAATAGATAAATAAATAATCATTCTGTATATTCCCCAGATTTTCTAAACCAGGCCAAATTTGTACACTGAAGTTGCATTCTCCTGGCTGTAAAAATACATATCTGCCCCCTCTTCTGCCTCTGCAACCATCTGGGGACCTGAAATCATGCTTCCTCATGGGAATGAATCATGGAGCAGCCACACTGGCTTCCTGCAGAGACACAAAATCAATGGTGAAAAGTGAAGAACAGCCTTAAATTTTCCTTAGATTGGCACAAGGTAGACTTGGACCAGCTACACGTGTGGGCTGGTGTCTCAAGAGTCTCCAACTCCAGTCAAAACTCTCAGCTCTGAATAAGCCCACGGTATTAGAAGCTGCCCAGGTGCACATGAAGCCTGATCTAGCAGCTTATTTGCAAATAAATGCCTCCCTTTCCTCCACCCCCAGATCTTCTGCCCAGTGTTTTCATCTTCACTTCAGAGCTGTTTTCTTTTTCTCTCTCTTCTCCTCCAGCATCAGCTGTGGCAGCAGATTGCGCTCACTAATCGAAGAGGGGCTGGGCTCTCTCTGTTTGCTCCTTGAAGTCTGTGGCACTACAGCAACACCAGCCAAACATTTGTTTTCATTAAAGCTCCTCCCCGAGCTCCAACGGAGCCTGGGCTGTGCCAGGACACGCAGAGAGGGACAGTTCTGCTGCTCTGGCTCTGCCTTAGGGACGCTGGTGCCCCCACTCCATCACCTACCAGAAGATGCCTGCTGCTCTCTGCTCCTCTCCCGCCGCCTCCAGCAGAGGGAAGGGAGCTGTCCTTCACTGCTGCCAATCCCTGGGGTTCCTCCAGGGAATCCTGGAGATCCGGGAGTGCAGCTCAGTGCTGCTCACCCACGCCTCCTCGAGGTCTGCCTGCAGGGCTTTTTGGGGAAGGGTGACGGATGGGGCACGAGGCAGCACCCCAGGGCATGTCCTGGCACACGGGACGGCACTGCCCAGTGCAGGGCAGCAGCTGGGCAGAGGAGGGGCCTTTCCTCAGCTCCAGCACAATGCACTGCATTTTCATGGTATCAGTGGAGGAGACAAGGAGCACTTCATCCCCCTTCCACGCCCTCTGATGTGCAGCAGGGAGCCAAATCAAATGATTTCAGTGAGGAAGCAAAAACCTCCTGTGGTCTTGTCAGATGAGGTCCCTCAGACTCTCCAGTTCAAGGTGAAATCCTGCTTTAATCACTCCTCGACCAGAACCACACCACCAGAGCTTGCCAAGGGAGCAAACCTGACCCCAGACAGGTCTGTGCCACATCCTCCCAGGATGGGATCTCTCAATCTCCTGTGCAAACCAGTCAACCCCGTTTCCCCTCTTTTCCATCACCATTACCATGTAGGAGATCTCACTCTTTGATTTTGAGCCTGTTCCTCCCAGCAAATTTTGAACTTTACTCATTTCCATAGAAGCAGCAACATGAGATTAGATTCTTACTTTTTTTTAAATGTGAGTATTCCCTAATTCTCCTCCTTGTGCACGCCACAGTCCAAGGGTGAGACAGATGTGGCTGCAGTTGCTTTAGGACCAACATCAAAGTAGCTGCTGGCAGTTCTAAACAGTGCTGCCCAGATGTGGGTCAGGGTTTGGTTTTGTGACTGACCAGCAAAGAGACAACACCAGCTGAGCCCACTCTGCTCTCTCTGGGCTGCTACTGAGGTCCAAACTTTCAGAAAATTTGTTTGTGTGCATTTCTGCTTTGTGGTAGCAGCACAAACTGAAATTAAGAGCACTGTCCAGGAGGCATTTAGAAATCCATGCCAAGAGCACAGCCTTTGATTCATTTCCTGAAATCAAGGTGGGGCCACAAAATCACCTCTTCACCTTCTCAGAGCAGAGACCACCACATTTCACCCCATCCTTGCTCTCTGAGCACAGGAACATGTGCTTGGCTGAAGCCCACTTGGGGAAAGGCATCTAATCTTGAATAGAAAACACTATTGCATGGGAAGACTTTCACTTTCCTCAGTAATTTGTTCCAGCAGCTAATCAACTTCATTCTTTAAAAAATTAATGCCTATTTTCTCATTTCAATTCGTCTGGCTTCAGCCTGCAGCTGTGGGTTTGGGCTGTCTCTTCTCTGGCTTACACAGCTCGTGGGTACCTGCCTTTTCTCCCCATGCAGCTATTTGTGCATCTACACAACTTTCTTTGGCTAAATAGCTACAGTTGCCTAAATTCCAGTCTCAGGCAGCAGTTTTGGGCGTTTTTTCATTCTGCTTCTCCCTGAGGATGTGCTGCCCCACGAAGTTTCCTGCACTCACCTGCCCAAGGCACACGCCCTGTATTTACATCCTCAGTGGGGAGGACCCAGACCGCGGCCGCTGCAGGAAACACAGCTTTGCACGAACAGTCGGTTTCAGAGCAGCATGGTGACTGCTGCTGATCACTGCAGATAAAGGCCACTCGTGGTGAGCATCACGTCCCGTCCGTGCTGTGACCAGCCCGGGTGGCGGTGAGTGAACGCTGAGCGCGGCTGTCCCGGCGCCCCTCCGCTCCCTGCGCAGCCCCAGATCCCCATCCCTCCGATTCACTGCTCTCTCCAGCTCCTGGCTGTCTTCTCCTCTGAGTTTTGACCACCGCCTGCTCCCTTTTCCTTTCCTGTTCTACGGATCGTCTCTTAATAAAACCACTTCTCTCCTAAAAAGTCAGAGAGTGACTGTGTGGTGTTTTCTCCTCACTGTCACCGTCCCTGCCTCCATCTCCCTCACTGCCAGCTCTGCTGGGCAAGGACTGCCCACCTCCTCCTGTGCCTGCCCAGGATAAATGCACCATTAGGAGAACATTTAACAGCAACACCAGTCCTGTTTACCTATGCTGGTCAGTCAATGGGCTGGTAGCCAAGCCAGCTACTAATTTTTAATTAACAATGGGTTTAACAAAGAAATAATTGTGCATTTTGGGAGCACACTGTATCGGTGCATCTGGTTTTCCAGTTCACAGCTTCCTCATGTAGGAGCTGACTCTTTGAGGCTTGTTATGGCTCTAAACATGTTGATGGTGTACTCAGAGCAACTCATAAATACATAATTTAAGTAATTAATACAAATAAAGTCTCATTACAAACAGCAACTAATTAAAACAGCATAGAGGCCATCTCCTGTGCTTTGGGTAGCAGCTGAAGTGGAAGAAGATGCTGTTGCAAGGCCTCAGAATTCCCTCCTGCCCTTCCAACACGCTGAATCTCAGGAAGGTTTCCCACAAGGAAGATTCACGAGCAGCATCTGCTGCCAGGAGAAGCTGCTGCTTCGCCTTGGCCTGATTATGAGAGCAGCAAATTAGGGCAATTTTTCACCAGTGATGCTGCCAGTGCCTTCAGAGCAATGCAGGTCCCGGGCACGCAGGCTGCAGCAGGGATGGTCTCATCCTGGTGCTTGCTGATCCTGCAGCATGGCACGTGGTCATCTGGCCACTCCCGTGGCCACCACGACTCTAGCAGGACATTCTGCTGGCCCTTGCAAGGGCATGCAGATGGCATTTGGGCTGCCAGCACTGCTACAGCTCCTGAGGCTGTAAGATATATTTTTTTTCCTAATTTCAGTTTATGTCACTTAGGGACACGCTTGGGTCCCAGCCAGGGTATTTCCTTTTCCCTCGCATGCAGGGATGGCAGAAATGAGGGATCAAAGCACTGAAGAGGATCAAAACATGAAAGGCAGAATAAATGAAGCCATGAAGAAATGGGAACAGAGATCCACTCCTTTAATGTAATTAACCTTTCCAAGAGCAGATAATATTCCCGAATTAAAAGACGTCGTGGGACACAGAAATGCATCCGGGTCATGTGGGAGCGAGGCATCAAGGCGAATGCAAACACGGCTGGCAGGGCGGGAGTGGCACCAGCCCCCGGCACAACCGGTCCCAGACAGCCGCTCCTCGCCCAGATTAAAGGGTTGCCACCCCCCGGCACTGCTCAGCCCCGGGCTCTTTGGGGAATGCGCTTCCCCAAACGGGGGCTGCCTGCGCTCCCGCTCCGCTCCCAGGCTCCGCCAGCCGAGCAGGACCCGCCGCCACCGCTGCTGCCGGACCCGTCCTGCCCCCGCACCCCGTGTCCCCTCCCGGACCCCGTGTCCCCTCCCGGACCCCGTGTCCCCTCCCGCTACCCGTGTCTGCCACCCGCATCCTGTGTCCTGCTCCCAATCTCCATCTGCTCCGCGCACTCCGTGTCCCCTCCGCACCCCGTGCCCTTCCCGCACCGCGTGTCCTNCCCCGCGCGGCCCCGGCCGCTCCCGCGGGCGCCCCCCGGCGGTTGCCCCGCGCGCGGCAGGAGGCGGCTCTGCGCGGCCGCTCGGCGAATCCCGCGGGCTCCCGGCGGCGGGGCCGAGCCCCCCTTTGCTCCCCCTTTTCTTCCTCCTCCTCCTCCTCCTGCTGCTCCTCCTGCCGCCGCCGCCGCCGCTGCCGGGCTCCGCTCCGCCTCGCAAGCCCCGAGCCGGGTGCCCCGGCCCTGTCGCTCCTCCCGGCCTCCGCAGTCCCGGCCCGGCGGGCGGTGAGTCCTGTCCTGTCCCCCCGGGCACATGGGTGGGGGTCGCGGGGTCGCCTCATCGGGGGAGGGCACGGTCAGCCGGGAAGGGTGTGCGGCGGGACCCCCCAGGCGGGCCGGGGCGTCTCTCGGGGTGATGGGCGTCGTCCTCAGGGTGACGGGCACCGCTCCGTGGGTGAGGGTGGCCACGCTCGGGGCATCTCCTGGGGCGATGGGCAGTGCTTCCCGGCGACGGCATCGCTCCGCGGGCGATGGTGGCCGTGCTCGGGGCACCCTCCCCCGGTGGCAGCGGGTCACGCTTTAGGGCATCCCCCTCCGGGGGCTGATGACCGCGCTCGGGGCATCTCCCGCCGAGGATGAGGGACTGCGCTCCGGGCATCATCCCCGCGGGCTCCAGGGGTCCTGCCCGGGCACTCTCGGTGCACCCTCCCGGGTGTTTGCGGTGCCGGGGGTGAGCTCGGTGTTCGTGCTTGGTGCATCGTCCCAGAATGTTGGGGGACTTGTTCCCTCCCTGCACACCCACCCGCGTGATTGCCGCACCGGGGACCAGCATCAGCAGCCCCTTTTCCACGTCAGCGGGGCCAGGGATGTTCAGGTGTCCCAGGAGCAGCACCTGCTTCTGCAGCCCTTCCAGAACATGCCTCGCACGCAGCCACCCTCCGGCTGGCGATCAGGGCACAGCCGGCCCTACGGAATCGTGGGTTTGGGCTCTGTCGTTGTCCCCGCACCCAGCCATGCTGGCTGTAGTAACAGCTTGGAGCCCCTTCCTTCTCCTTGGCTCTGAAATGCCCACGAACATCCCCGGCCGGGCGGCGCCACTTAAAAAGCGCCGGATGTGTTGAGATGAGGAGGCGCCGCGTTCCCGTGCCTTTTTACCTCTTTACCGCGGGATGAGGCACTTTCATACCGCCCATGCTCCGGGGAATACCCACCCTTAGCCATACCTGTTTGGAAGTTCATCCGTATGGAAAACGCAGCCGCGTTTCTGGCTACCACCGGGGCTGTCTCGCAGAGACCATTTAGTCTGTCTAGACAAGTATGATGAAGAGCAAAGTGCCTGGAGCTGAGTGATTAGAGCTCGGCTATCTCCGCAGTGCTGCGTTTGTTGTACAGCTCTGATAGATGCTGCTCGGTGCTTTTGAGTCTCTGGTTAGCAAGTGCACAGCACGCAGACATGGATTGTGGAGGATTATTTCATGTCAGAGCCAGGGAAGGAGAACACAGCCAGTCCTTCATCACATGTGTGCATGGGAGAAGCATCACAGGCAGTTGAACCAGGCTAAAATGAACAGAGAAAACTCTGAAAATGATGAATAAATGGGTGATGAGGGGGAGGAGGGGGAAAGGCACATACTGCCAGCTTACTTTCTGGAGGGTAGCACAGAGAAGTTCATGAATGTTTGTGTGACACTTAGAGAGCCTCAAATAGCAGGCACTGAAAAATAGGGTAGTGCTTTGTACGAGCACAGAATAAATAAAATCTGTAGAAGAGAAGGCTGAAAGGAGGGATAATGTATGTCCTCAGTACCTATTAAAATGAAGCACAGTGCATTGAGAGAGCAGGCTTTAACATAAAACAAAATCAAAGTGGACATGTATGTGTTCTTAAATACTTAAGAACCCTTAAATAAGAATATTTAAATAAGGACAAAAGGAAGCATCTGCCTCCATCTTAGGTATTTAATGACCTTTACAAATCTTGTCTTTCACCTTGCAAACCTTTTTTGCATATTGTTGAGTTGCCCATCGAACTTGTCCAGCAGTCCAAGTTAATTAATGAGGCAGATTCCTGGGAGGACAAACTTCCAGGACTGAGTCCTGCAGCAGCAACACATCAATCACAGCTCCAATAGGACAGGCAGATTCTCCTCCTGGTAAATGCACGTGTGAATCCCTGAAGGTTTCCACAGCACCAGGAATGACTCTTCTCAAAACCATCTGTTTCTGAGCCACAGACATATTCTAGAGACATTACACACAAATATTATTGGGATCTGGCACCACGTGAGGCCAGAAGGCTCTATCTGAGTTTCTGGGCTGGAACACACACAGATCTGACTCAGTGCTTTGTGACCACTTAATGCCAAATGGACAGAGGATGCCAGAGCTCCATGGTGGTGCAAGTAGAGGGCTGAGCAGGTCCAGAGTGGATTTTCTCTGTGAGCAGAGGGGATTGATTCTGAAAACTGCTGAGTATCTCAAAACCAGGTTTGAACCTGGCCAAACAGATTTGGTGTGACCTCAGGAGCTGAGCCTACTCAGCAGGCAAAGCCTGGGTCTGTGTGAGGGGATGTGTTGAGCTCCTTGAGGAAGGAGCTGGACCAGGGAGAATTTTATTTGGAGCAGAGCTTCTCAGTCAAGAAAAATCTCTTTCTATAGATGTAAACAAATAAATTGAGAAAATTGCTTTCAGGCTGTCATCAGTGCAATACTGGGAAGGAGATGCTGATTCTGGAGCATCAGTAGCAGACACCAAGTGCAAATCTCAGGGAAAGAGCTATTAAGTAACTGGAGCATGTGTTGATAATTAGTTATCGCTCGTTATGTTTGCTCTGGGATTTTCATTTCTATTGACTGGCGATGAATTTTCTGCACTATCACTGCTTGTTTACAGTACAGCACCTAACAAAGGTAATTAATCTGTGTTAAGAGACTCTGCTAATGTCCCTCTGACATAAAAAGAACCAGGTTAAGTGAGTTTGCCTCCAAATACTTCACAAGAGCTGAGAGGGGAAGGGAACCTCCTTCTGTGTATCTGTAGTGCCTATGGGGGAGTCAGAGCTAGAGATTATTGGCTTATAAAATAAATAACTTTAGAATGACCAGCTTAAAAAAAAATACAATCTCTGCAATGTTAGAGGCAAATTCTATACAATACCAAATAACTCCATAATGCACTGAGTGCCCTTTCTGGACCTATACATGGAATTTCTGCACACAAGAGCATCCCTGTCTTGTCAGAATATCCCAAATGAACTCACTGTATGATACTGCCTCAGCCTTTGAGAATGACCCTGTTACTGTCAGCCCCAGGCATATCTATCCAAGAAAGCAATGTCAATATATTAGAGAATAAATGACATATCTACAAATTACAAACAGAATAATTCATAGGTAATTTTCAATTACAGAGAATAATTTATATGTGTCAGATTTGCAAAGAGAATTATTTATGAGTAACCTGAATTGCAATGAAGCACATTAACAGGTTACTGTGGGAAAGGGAGTGTACAGACTGCTCAGGTGTCACGTGCTGAGCCTGGATTTTGGGGTGTTTCTTGTGAAAACACTCACCATGCAAATAAAATCTGTCAGATTCCATAGTAAACAGATTTGTGTAATGTGCCCAATCTGATCTGAAACCTTGGAGTGGTGCTGAAAGCTCCAGAGTGTGCTGGAGCTCCTGCCTTGTGGAGCACCACAAGCAGAAAGGCACAACTGGGGTCCTACAACATAATCCTTGGAAAAGGAGCAGACAGGGAGCCAAGTGCCAAAACCTTTGGGATCTTTGTGTCTCCTCTGCACTGTGTGGAGGTGATGACGGACGATATGAAATATGCAATAACTGAGAAAAAGAGGAGGATCTCCATGGACTGGATGAGATTCCCTGCACAGGATCCTGCAGGTGTTCCATCCTGCACACAGGGACATTGCTCCTTTGTATTGTGGAATCGCTGAGGTTGGAAGAGACCTCCAGGATCATCAGGTCCAACCTTCATGGATCTCATATGGTCCAACACAGTTGCTCCTGGTTTAGGAAAAATTACAGTGTTAGCAAATGGCTGTGAGATGGAACAACAAAATGTGTGTTGAGAACAGGATGTTTTCCTAATGGTAGAGTAAAAAACAGCACAGGAGTGGATGTGGGGAGGGGGGGGAGTGTCTCCACTTGCAGCAGATCTCTACATTATTATTTTGCTTAAAGCATTTTCTTAAGTGCAACTACAAATTACTGGCCTTTTAAACAAAAGGAGTTACTTTCTCCTCCCCAGGACTTGCTGGGCAGGTCCTACAGCTTTTTAACAAGGGGCCAAAGCAGCTTCTTTAAAGGCAGGACATTTTCCAAAATACCTGAAGGGCAGAAGGATGTATTGGTGCTTCCACTTCTTCATCCCCACCTTGTCATCTTAAAAACTGAGTTGGGAAAGAAACTACCCAAGCCAAAGTGCCATGCCCTCCAGAGGGACTGCCTCAGGGAGTTACACCAGGCACCCTCAGCACAAGAGCTAAAAATTAGAAAGCCCTGTTGCTGTGGTTAATGAAACATCATATCCATATATCAGACCCTGTGATTGAATATCCGCTATGGCTCATGTGGTAAAAGAGCTTCTTTTTTTCAACCATTAAAGTTGGTCCATAAAATTTTTCTGAAGCATTAATTTTCTCCAATGAAGTATTTTAGAAAAGCTTACTAAAGAGAGGTAATTGTCTTGGATTTGGAGAGTGTAAAGAGTTGCTGCTGTTCTGTTGGAAGCAAAGCCAGACTCTCCAGGAGAAGGAGGCACATGTCATTCCAGACTGAATTCCTGCAAATGCATTCCTGTGCCTGAGCTTTTGAACCACTGAAGCATCGTCATGGGCACCCTTGGGCACGGGGAACATCACAAAACACCCATGGTCCCAGCTGGGAATGTCTGGAGCTGGGTGAATGTCCCCTTTTAGGAAGTCTAGGGAAACAATGTATGCCCCATAGCTTTGGGCTCACACTATATTCCACGAGGGACCCCGGGGGGAACACTTACTGCAAGACTGTGCACTCATTGTATTTGCTGTCACATACATCCACTCTTTACTGCTTCCCATTTAGCTGAGAAAAATCCATTCATTTTCTAACCAGCTCCTCCTCCCCAGACCAACACTCCAGTTGTTGCCCAAAACATTGATGAAAGCAGCTCATGCTTCCAGAAACTTTGAAATTTAAATCCTTTAACATGATCAGTCTCAACCTGGACGAAGTGCAAAGTCTTTTTCTTGACTTGCACTAGGCAGGCAGCAGCTCACAGCATCACATCCTCAGGGAGCTGAACATTGCTAGGAGTTCCCCAGTGAAAGTTCTGCAATCACCAGGAAAAGGATGCCTGTATTTAAAGGCTGTGCAGAACAAGTGAAATCTTGTCCATTAGGAAAATGCCAATCTTCACCCTAATCCAAGGCAAAACTCCTGATGACCTGCTGGGGTCAGACTCTCACTTTGTGCTCCCAAATCTGGAAGCAAGTCAGAAGCGTAGAGATTTGGGTCACCAAGTGCAGAGAAACCTCACACAAACTCTTCCTCCTCCCTGTAAAAACCAGCTGGAGAAATTTGGACAATTGTGGCAGTAAGAAGAGCTGAGAAAGTATCACAGATTTTTTTTCTACACTTTCACTGGATTAGGGCCCTTGTACCACTTCAGATCCCCCCCTGCCACCTGCTGTCAGCCTTTAATGCGAGTGAAATACAAAGCTTACAAAAATGAAAGAAAACTGCTTTTCCACTCCCTCTCCAAGCCACACACCCTTAGAGACAAAAAAGATCACACTAAAAGAGTCTTTTTAAGGGCTACCAATACATACACAGCTCTTCCCAAGGGTTAGATGAGAAGGAAAGCAGTGTTAATTTTAATGGGCTGCCACTTTCCTCTTACAGTGCAAACCTCCTCTGCATAACTGAGGAGAGGCTTTGGCTTATGTTGGTACTACTTTTTTTTTAAATATTGAATTTTCTTAATCATATTGCTGTCCTCAGGGGCCACTGAATGCCACTTACCTAGCAGAACTAGGCTGCAGACCTACTTAAATTATAGCCTTAACCAGTGCCTCCTTAAAATATTTAATCTCTTTTTTTTTTTTCTGTGATTGAATGCTGCTGCTAGAGCAGTGAGGGTCAGCAGCTGATACATTTGGTGTCCACCCAGAAAGCTTTTCTGGCTCCTTTTAAGTTCCTATGAACTTGCCTGGAAGAAGGTAATACTTATTCCTGGAAGCCCTGGGCTTTTGTGCATATATCCCCCAAATTTCTCATTCTGCTGTGAACAGGTGGAGCACTTACCTGTGCTAGGCAAAAAGCCCAAAGCACTGCTCCAAAATGCTCCACTTCTGCTTGGCATGATCTCCTTACAAAAAGGAAAAATCCAGACATGGATTAGTCACGGGGGCTGTGCTTTGTTTCCTCTTTTTCTTCCCTCTCCCCAAGGTGTTCACTGCACCTCCCCAAGTGCATAAACTGCAGTGGGAAATAGGTGCTAGGAACAGGGATAGGGATAGGGATAGAAATAGGAATAGGAATAGAAATAGAAATAGGAATAGGGATAGGAATTCTGCAGCTTTGGGGAGCACTGGCCTTAGAAAGGACTTGAGAGGATATTTCCAGGATACTCCAAATCAGTTTCCTTGTGCTGCAGGCTTTCATTTGCTCTTTATTTGCCACTTGACATCATCCCCAGTGTTGCTGATGCTAACACAGTGTGACATGAAGCTGTTCACAAGGGGACACGATGGCAATGGGCCCGAGCGTGTCCTGCTAGAGAGGCACCATCAGCCTCACACAGCAAGTGCCACCTTGGCTGGGCAAACCTCCCCTAATCCTGCAGCCTGACAGCAGCACTGGGAGCCAGCAGATGCCCTGGGATAACACCTAGGATTAAAAGGCGTTAGAGGAAACTGTCACCAGAGAACAGCTGTTTTCACTGGGGGAGGTAAGTCAGAAGTTTAGGCTTCTGATCGACAGATAAAGACAAATATCAACCTCTTTGTTCCTGACATGGACCTGTTCCAAGGAGTGTGGTTTATCCCAAGCAAATAGGAGCACCATCTTTCCACATCCTACAAGCAGTTGCACAACACTCAGAGGTATTGGGGCTTCAGGATAGAGCACCAAAAGACCCCCAAACCAGTCAAGTCATCTGGTTTGCTCCAGATGCTCGGCAGCATTTTGGGGCTGTGCATTCTTGAGCACCATCTCCTGGCACAGGGTCCCCGAGCCAGTGACACCCACGGGGACATGGAGAACCCTGTACGAAGCGTTGGGCCCGGAGCGTGGCGTGCAGCGTTTGTAGAATCCCACCACACCCTACAGCCGAGATATTGGCGCACACTGCCGTGAGGGCCAGGCGTGAGGAGGTTCCCATCCCTGGCGAGGGCAGGCGCTGATGGCTGTGTCCCCTGCAGGCCGTGTCCCCCCGCAGGCCGTGTCCCCCCACAGGCCACGTCCCCGCAGGCCGCGCCCCGCCATGCTGCAGTGCAAACACGCGCAGGAGTTCAGCTTCGGGCCCCGCGCTCTGAAGGACGCGCTCATCTCCAGGGACCCCGCGCTGCAGGAGCTCTACGCCAAGGCCTTCTCCAGGGCGGAGAAGCTGTTCCTGTCCGAGGCCTACAACCCCCAGCGCACGCTGTTCTGCACGCTGCTCATCCGCACGGCCTTCGACTGGCTGCTCAGCCACCCCGATGCCCCCGAGGACTTCGAGACCTTCTACCACGCCGTGCTGAGGAGGAAGCAGAACTTCTGTCGAAAGCACATTTACCTGCAGCCTATAGGTAATGGGGGGACCTTCACTGGGCTGCCTGGAGAGACGCAGGAGGGCGGTGGGTGGTGTTGAGTGCTGATAACACGCTCCACTAAGGACTTACCTGCAAATGCAATGGCCGTAGTGAAGATAAGTGTAACAGGCAAGGCTCTGACATGCCCCCAGTCCAGAGTCACAAGCCGTGGTGGTAGACCTGCCATATAAATGGTATTTGTGCCCCTGGGTGAGGCTTGCTATGAATTTCTGCATATATGTATATCAAAATATGAAACAATGCTGGAAAAACCAGCATTTCTGGAGGTCTATCTCTGATGGTTCATTAAACACAGCCTCTCGTTCCCACGTTAATCATTCTGCACAACTTAAACAGGAGACAACCTTCCAGCACATCTGCTCTGCTAATGAGAGCGTACTAATGCCTTGAGTGACCTCCCAGAAAGAGCTTCCTTTTCTCCCCTATATCCATAACCATCCAGAAGTGTCCACAAACATCCCAGAGTAAGCAATCAGCTCCAGAATGAACCAGCCTGCCCCCTCCCCAGTTGCAGTGGCCAGTGGCACAAAACCCCATCAGACCCTAATGTTCCCCCTGACAGAGCTTCCCTCCTCAGATTTGATCGAAGGCCCCGCTGGGCTCTCGCTGCTGGATTCCCTCCAGAGCTGTGTGGAGTCTTTCTTCCTGGGTCTGCGTGTGAAGTGCCTTCCCTCCATCCCAGTCTCCTCCATCCACTGCTGCTTCCGCCACAGCCAGGACTCGGACAGGGTGCAGCTCCACGCAGGTGAGGAAGGGCCTGGCAGCAGGGAGCCCACAGAGACACCAGCCTGGCACACGGGCACGAGTTCTCCCTTAGGAAATGCCTGACACAGCCCTTCATTGCCTGAGCTGGGAGGGGATGAGGAAGGGAGTGAAAAGGCAGAAATCCTGTTCCCATGGAAAGCCCAGAGCTTTGAGGCTGGAAACAGGAATAAAAAACAAAGTGACTTTCATCATATTTTCCTCTGCTGTTTGTATTTTTCAGGGCTATTATGTTTAGGTCCAGCTCTGCAAAGCCATCAGATCAGCTCTGCAGGAAGGCTCTGTTGATTTGGTCTGAGTTCTCCCATTCCCTGTCCAGAGCCAAAGTAAATTATTGGCCTGGGTGGTGCAGGGGGGGAACTCACAGGCTTTTCATGATAGGAAATTTGGGTTCAAGTGTCACACAGTTGCCCAGGGGACTGGCTTTGCCAGCTGCCAAACTCACACTGGACAAACATCCACCTGGAATGAGATGTTTGCAGGTACCAGGGGCAGCACATTCTCAGCACAGACCCAGGACTGCAGCCCTGGGGCCGTTCCAGCTCAGTTCTGAACTGCCTGTAGGGAAATTCTGCTCCCAGGTGCTCATTTCCATGGGTTAGTACTGAATTCATGAGCATCTCTACTTTGTTTTGACTCTGTGCTCAGCACTACTTCCAAAGTCAAATCTTCTCTGATTTGAGAGATGGGTTGCACAGCCATGGTTCTCCACCTGAGATGATGAATCCAGCAGCTCTGCCTGCCTGTAGGCTTGGATTACATCCTCCTCCCCATCAGCAGCAGAAATTCTGGCTCTATTCCTTCCAGGGATTCTTCGTTTAAATGAACATCTCTCTTGTACTTGTCCAGATGGGATCCTCAATTTCCTGAAGAACAACAAGCCCATGGATGCCCTGTGTGTTCTTGGACTTACCCTGCTGGACCTTTACCCATGTGAGACCTGGAGCTTCACATTCAGCAAATTCCTGCCAGGACAAGGTGGGTTGGTGTCCCATGGTGATCTAGCACTGGGTGTGAATAAGGCAGTACTGTACCAAAAAGCCCTTCCCTGTGAGACTGGAATAGCCAAATCTTATCCTTAACATGCTATTCCCTGGTAAGAAGAACTAGGATTTCCCAGTGTGAAATTAGGGGGATCAGGGCTCCTGACCCAGACAGAGGTAACTGAGGTGATACCAACCTTTTAGGGAGTGGGTCTCATCACACCCTGTGTGCCCAGCTGTATTTTCATGCTGTGTAAGGTGAGAGACACCTGTAAAAGAGCAGATGCCTGACTTGTACTCCCCTCTCTTCACAGAAGTGGGAGTCTGCAGCTTTGCCAGGTTTTCTGGGGATTTCCCCCAGGCTGGTTGCAGCAGCTTGAACCCACCCAGGCAGAAGGAAGAGCTGTGTGAAGCCAGCAAGGAGGGCAGGGACCGGACCTTGCAGTTCAGTGCCCAGGAGATGGTCCAGTGCTGCAAGGTAGGACCAGCAACCTCCTGCACCCCATGTTTCTGCCTGGGTAGGGTTAAATATTTCAGGCCAGGGCATAATCCATGCTTCAGCCCAGTGAAGCAGCCATGAGACTGCTCCCAGAAGCACAGGCAGTCACACCTAAGTCCACATTGAATTCAGACAAATAGCTTGCATTTTAGTGCACTGCATGGACAACTCCTACTCCCCTCACCACTGGAGCAAATGACAACATCAGTTATGGGGAGGCTACAGGACTTGCTTCAGAATCACCAAATGGTTTGGTTTGAAAAGGACCTTAAAGACCATCTTGTCCCAAACCCCTACCATGGGCAGGGACACCTTCCACTAAACCAGGTTGTGGCACGGAGCAGGACTGAAACAATTCTGCTCAGCTCCCAGGCTCGTGCTTGGGTAATCCTGAGTATTTTTCTTGTCAGGCACAGCAGGGCTGATAGAGTATTTGGAGGTTAATCAGAATATCTGGAGGAGCTGTGTGTAACTAAGGGATGGCTGCAAAGGGTGACTCTGTCCTCCCCAGACACTGGCCTCTGTAAGGGGAGGGGGCCCTGTGCCAGAGCTGTTACACGGATGGATGAGAAGAATACCTCAGCCAAGTTTGCACATCTATTTAAATGCAGATGCCCTTAAACTCCCCTCACCTCCAACACATCCTCTTCGTGAGTACTGTCCTCTCTCATCCCAACATCTGCCATATTCCAGCTCTGATTCCAGTGTTCCTCCCAAAGCTGGCCCACACAGAGCAGTCACACCAGCAACTTTGAAGCCACTTCTCTTTGCTCCCCTGGTATTTGCTCAGGATTTTCTAGTTTGAGGTCTCTTCTTGTAACAATTTGAAATGATATTAAGTGGCAACAGGAGGCAGAGAGGAATCCTCCATCCTCAGCCTTTCCATAGTTGCCAATTCCCAAGCCAGTCATGCTTGGCCGGCTGACTCCAGCTCAGTTTTCTGCTTTGGCACAAATGTTAATGGAGTCTGTTCTGGAAGGACTCAGATCTGTTATTGCCAACAGCTTCTTGCGCATTTCTCACACAGGCTGTGTTGCTCTTTTCAGGCCCCAGTGGGACTGGTTTTCCTCCTTAAAAAACCCCTAAAAGAACAGAAAACCTCCAAACATCACATTGTCCTTGGGGAAGAGCAGCAGCAGCACTGCCCCACAGCTCCCAACACTTTGCCTACAGGGCTTCCCACATCTGCCTCCCCCACACCCACTCCTCCTTCTCCACAACACACACATGCAGCTGGGAAGAGGCAGCCAGGTTCTCCTATCACCTTGGAAAAGCCTAGGCTGGAGGAGTGCCATTGCTGAGCAAGAGGCTGGTGAGACTGCCTGTGGGAATCAGAAAAATAGAAACTTCCACAGACACAGAAGGGTTTGATTTGCAGCCTTAGGAGAAGCTTGGATTATTGATGTAAAAATACAATACACAGACATTAAACAGAAAAATCATAAACTTATGTTTCTATAGTTGTAAGTAAGAATATGCCTTAAGTAAGTGAGAAACTGTATTGATATGATAGTGAAGGGTTTATAATGCAGAGGTGTGGTTGTAAAGAATAAGCTAAGAGTTTAGAAGTTACAATAGAAGCACGTGTGCATGTGAGACAGAAGCCCATTGGACACAAGTATCCGCAGTGCAGCAGAAGTAAGTAAAGGTGATAGATTAGAAAAGCAAAATAAACCCTGTAGCAACTGTCTATTGGGTTATAAAGTCCTATACTGTCTTGTAACAAAGAAACTTGTGACTACTCTTGAGCTACAGCCGAATGCTTACTCCTCTAAAATCTCACGGCCTCTGAGACTGATGTTTATCTGAGCAATAAATCGTTCTTAGCCTGAAAATAGTCCCATCCCTTCATTAAAAGCGGTGACAACAATAACTGCCAGGGAGCAGGGAAGGTGGAACAGCAGAGGAGGAAGAGGAGAAGGCAGTGGAAACAGCAATGACCATGCACTGCTGTGATCTTTGCTTCCCTGAAAGGTGACCTGTCACGAGATCTGCCACCTGATGGGGCTGGGGACATGCCGCTGGCTGCAGTGCATCATGCAGGGCGCCCTGAGCCTGGACGAGGCGCTGCTGCGGCCCCTGGAGCCCTGCCCCATCTGCCTGCGGAAGCTGCAGCACGTCGTGGGCTTCAAACTCATCGAGCGCTACAGGGTGAGCCCCAACCCCCTCCATCCCTCCTGGAGCAGGGCAGGGCAGGGACAGCGTGGCTGAAGGTGCTGCAGCAGCCTGGTGAAGGCAGGAGGCTCCAGCAGCTCTCAGGAGATGAGGCAGCAGCTCACACCCGAACATGGGGGTGTTCTGCACAGGCTCTGACCAGCACAGCACTTTGCACAAGCTCCAGGGCTTTTGGCTCTTCCCCAGGGATGCTGCCACAGTCCAACCACACTTTCCTTACTCCCAAAAATGAGGTGGGGAGGGCAGGCAGATTGCAAGCAGGAGCTACGTCCTTTCCTGTGCCACCCTGGATTTTTTGCCTCTCTGGGGCTGCTGGGAACAAGGAGAAAACATTATGTGTATACTTTGCTGCAATTCCTCTGTTTAAATTCATGAGAAAGGATCTCAAATTATTACCCCCAATACGTGGAGGGTCCCAGACTCATCTTTTGTCTCTTCTCTCCCACCCATACCACTGCTAACACCACATTTAGAGAGATCAGGAACAGTGCTAACACACCCATAACTCTTGAAAGGGTTTTCTACCTCTGCTGTCTAAAAAGCAGGATTCAGTAGCCAAAAGGTTAGTGGAATAGAAATAATGTTCCCATTCTCACTCTGGTCTCTCACCCATCTTCTCCCTGGTTGTGATTCCTGTCTGACACACATCATGTTCAGAGGCAGGATTTTCCACGGCTGCCTATTTTAAAGTCTGTGGGTTGTATTTGTAACAAGATATGAGCAGAATGAGAAAGGAGATGCCTCTGGTTTCATTCAGCATGGAATCAGATACACAGAAGCATGGCAAAGACTGTGAGGAAACACACACTTTTTTGTGGTTTTCCTACTTATCTGTGGTGCTGCCAGCCCCTTCTCTGACTCTGTGGCTGTTTGGTTCCTACTTCTGTCTGAGAAGTTTCTAAAGTGCCCAGACCCCAGAAGAATAAATTCTGCTTTATTTAACACGCAGCCTGTCAGCATCCAGGCAGTGCTTTCTAGAAGAGAACAGCCACCTGCATTAATCTTTTCTAGAAATATTTTTGCCTTTACACCTGCAGTAAATACTGTAATTTGCTCAGCATCTTCTGGTGACAGGGAACACAAACATGAGGGAATGATGCAGTTGCCAAATGTCACAACTGCTTCCTCGAGAAGGCAAAGCTCAACTAGACACAGTACAAGCTGGTGTAAGAGAGCTGTGATAATCTCTGTAAGAGATTTTGCCATGATGTTGAGAGGAGGCAGAAATGCCAGAGATGAATTAAATAGTTAAGGAACCTGACAGAAGAGAGCAGAAAGCATTTCAAGACAGTAACAGAGAGCAAAGTTAACTTGCCAAGCACGTTAAGTGTAAGTCTGAAGCCACATTTCCTCTTGGAAACTATCACAGATCCCCACCTGCCACAAACCAGCTTCAGACACTCATAATAACCCCAGGAAATGCCAGAGCCAAGCTGTGCCTTGGCAGCAGCAGGTAACACTGCTCAGATCTGCAGCTGAGACATGGTTTGGGGCAGAGGAGCATGTGGGGCAGGAAACCAGTCCTTATGCAGCAGAAAGAGCTCCTCAAATTATTTATCTGAGTTGCACTCAGAACCACACTCCATTTTTTATTCCAGCTGCTTATTCCAGCATGAGTCATCTTGAAAACTGAAAGCAAGTTAATTGTCCTGGTGTTTCCCCACCACAATCAACATTTCCACATTTCCACCTGCTGCTTGTGCAGCATCCCAGGCTGTCCTCACATGGTGGCTGGATGAGTTTGCAGTGGCCACACACACACAGACAGCAGGCTTTAGTGACATCTTTGGGGTGGACATCCACTTCAGCTGCTCTTGCCTGCAGGTAAACAAAACCCACACAGAGCTCATTCCTTCCTGGTCAAACAGGAGAACATAAGAGGCTGCAGCCCTTCAAACCCACCCAAAGTTCAAATGAATAAGCCACCCAAAGCATGAGAGAGATGGAAGAGATTCTGGGAATTCAGGTAGCGATTCTGAGTTGATTTTCCTTTTTTTTGCCTTGAATAACCCAAATGTACTGTTGGAAAATCCACATCTCCACAGCCTTTTTTCTTCCTGGGAATTGGGCTAAGTAGCAATTGGGATTCCTTCCCAGATTCACTGTTCCTGAGAATTTAGAGCTGTTACAGAATCATGGGTTGCTTGCAGCTTTCCAGTAGCTTTGCTGTGCCCTTCACTAGCCCAGCTCCCGGCACTGCCTTTGTTGGATAAACCCAGAGGGAGGGAAGGCCCACTGGAGGTGGGACAAGGCAGGAGAAAAGTTGTCCCTTTACAATTTTGCTTGCCCCAGAAAGAGGGGGCAGGGTGGATTAGCTAGACTGAAAGAGTCCATTTTATTCCTGTACAAAATTCTTCCCCGAGGCTCCATGCTCAGACTGAAATGAGAAGCAGGGCCCATTTCTCCCACCCACTCAATTTGAGCTCTTTATCCTTTCTGTCACTTGCCTGAAGAGACAGCAATAGAGGAGGAAAGGAGGAGGGAGCAGTGGGGGGCTGTGAGAGAAGGGAGCTCCACAGGGCTGGGAATCTCCTGCCTGCTCCTCAAACACTGCAGCTCCCCCTGAGCTGAGCAGGGACAGATCCAGCTCCGTGCCTGGCACACCATGGGGACAGCCCAGGCTAATCCCTGTCACTGCTGAGCAACCTGGGGCTTGGCAGATGGGTCACTGGGAGCTACACAAAGTAAAGGTGAAGAAATAGGCCACGGGAGTGTGAAAAACTGAAAAATACACAAAAAAAACCTCAACACTGGAAACATGGCAGATGAGATCACTTTTTACCCAGGGATGACTGGAGTATTGTGGTTCATTCCCTAAAGCATAAGGAACAAATGTGCCAGGAGCAACCTGCTATATGCCTCATTGTGGCATTTAATATTTAAAAAGGAAATTGTCTCAGACATTTTCCTTTCATTAATTCTTTCCTAGAGCCAGCCTTCCCACTTGTTCATTTCAGCTTGGGAGGGGAAGAGCTATTCTTGGGAATAAAATGCACTTTACCACAGGCATTAACAACATGATGAGACACAATTCTTCACCGCTAGCTGAGTTTTTATAATGACAGTTTCCTCTGGAGAGGCGTTGCTTTGCCTCTCCTGGAGACCACATTCACACAGCAGGGAGTGATCTGGTGCAGTTTTCTCCTACCACCTTCAATAACAGGGCAGATAAAGTCCACATCTGACTGGAGGCAGCTCTGCCATAGTCCACGAAAATGGGACAAGAGAAAACTGCTGCTTTGTAGGGTCACCAGGAGTTATCTGAACCTATTGTCTGACAGAGAGGACCATGGCAGCTGCAGCTGAGCCACCCAAGATAAACAGGTTTACCTGGCAAGCGCTGGGAAAGGTGTAACTGGCATCTCTCATCCTCCACAGTGAAACCTTTCTCCTCTTACCACAGAAGCTGTATGCCTGGACACAGACCGTGCTGTCCACGTGGCCGAGGCAGGAGTCAGCAGAGCTGTCTGCCTCAGAGGACATCCCCCCGTTCAGCTCCGACTCCGGGCTGTGCTGCGAGAACGACTCCGAGGCCGTGAGCTCCCTGTCCGAGGCGCTGACCCCCGACACCTGCAGCCAGGGCCTGTCCATCGGGCCCGAGCTGGAGCAGGACGAGCAGCCCAGCTCCCTGCCCGAGGGGCAGGCCCAGCCCCGGCTCCCCGGGCACGCCAAGGCCACGGACACCATCAAGGATTACGAGCTGTGGCTGGAGATGTGCATTGCTGCCCTGGAGAGGAACGTCTCTGAGGAGGAACTGGCTCAAGTGGACAAGGCTGTGGACGCCCTGGCTAAGTGGGAAATGTTTACAGGCCAGCTGCCTGCCATGAGGAAGGACCTGCCCTTTGCTAGGGACAGCACCGGGCTACGCAAAGTTCTCGGAGACAAATTTTCCTCCTTGAGGAGGAAGCTGAGTTCCAGAAAACTGTCCAAAGGGGAATCATCCCCTCATCGCTGGCGGTGGGAGGACAATTAGGCCGGGGCTGCCTTGGGCCAGCTTTGCTCACATCACTGCCCGGCTTCCAGCCTTCCTCACCCCAAGCTGCTGCTGTCTCAGAGAAACAGCAACTCCCCCCAGGAATAAAAGGTGGTTTGTTTTCTGAGGTTGCTAACACAGTTTTGATGTGATTAGTTCTTCTCTAAGCATTTTTCCTGTGTTAGTCTAAGTGACACCACCAGTCCACACTCACCTCAAGTCCCATGGTAGGTGCTTTTATTTTCTTGGTCTGAAGCTGGCCAGGAAGAGGTCAGCCAGACCCCCACTAAAGATTGAACATGCTCACACAGGAGCTTGGGCCATCTGAACAAACAGATGCAAATTAAACCAGGGCAGCTCCCCCACACAGAGAGCTCTTTGCTTCTCTGCTTCGCACATCAGTCCCAGGCACAGATGAGATTTCTCCCTCTCCTCTCTCCCTCACAAACACTCAGAGTGCTCTGCTCGCTGCCCCATCAGCTGGAGGTTGTGCTGAGCACAGGAGCACAATCCAGGCTGATGGACTCTCATTAGGAGTTGGGGGGAGATGGAGGAGATTGGCACAGAGTAAAGCACAAAGATCCCTGGCAGCCTGGCTGCCCCAAAGAGCAGCGTTAGTCTGACAATTGTCTCTCGGCAGACTCTCAAGAGGATCTCCTGAGATGCCTCAGTTCAAACAAAGCCAGGCTTGGAGCCTGAGCTGGAACTACTCATGTCCTCTGTAGATCGGCATAGGAGAGGAAACCTTTGGAAACATTCACAGACTCATTGATTATTAATGTAAAAGTGGGAACCACACGTGCATTCCTCTTTCTGCCTTGGGAAGTTACCACCCTGGCCCTTCCCTCTTCCCTGCTCTGTAAGGCACCCCCTGAGCAGGGCCAGGGCTGTGCTGGCACTCGGAGAGCAGAGCCTCCCTTCCCATGGCCAGGGCACGCTGTTCCTCTCTGTTCCTCCTGGCTATTTATAGCCAGGGCTCAAAAGGCTGATGGGCTCTTTGCTCCTGCCAGGGGAAGGCTGACCCCTCTCCATCCCCTGCTCCTTCAGCCCTGATAAGGCTCCCACAGCTCACGGCAACGTGGCTGAGCTCCACATTTCTCCTGTCTAAAAATACCAGCAGGTAGGATCAGAATCAGGCTCAGTGCAGCTGGGAGAAGGGAGAGGATGTTTCCCTCTGAGAAGACAACAGCTTTGGCTTTCCGGAGCACTCGCCCTGTGCACTTGGAGGCCTCCACCCCATCAGTGCGATTCTGGAGCAGGGAGCAAGAGGATAACTGGAAGACACTGGAAAAACGCCGGAGATTTACACACGCAGGTGAGTAGCAAAGATGGTCTTGCAGTAAATTCAGCTGGATTCCGGAAACACAAGCGTTTCACATCCGCATGATTCATTCCGGGAGAGAAAGGGAGCTTGGCTTCGGGACCGATGACGGCAATTCCTGGAAACATTTTTCCAGGCTGCGCGCCTGGACCGGGGCACAGCCGCTGCTGCCGCCCTCTCCTGGCAGCCACAAAGGTGACGGGTTCTCATCCAAGACATTCTTCCCAGCAGCAACTTCCCAAACAAACCCTGCTTGAATTACAAATCCGAGTTCTGCCTCCGAACTCGCTCAGTTGTTGCCTGAACACATTTACTATTTTAAGCAAGAGATTACTCTCTGCTCAGCCTTGTTTGCTCTTCCCTGGTTCTGTACTGAGTTATTAGGCTGAACTTCAGAAACTTCCCAGAAAGAGGCTCAGGATGACAATCCTGCCTAAGGGGAACAGAGGCAGCTTCCCATAAAATTCTCATAAAATTCCAAAGACAGCAAAGGAGTGGGGTGGCACAGAAGGGCTGGCAGAAGTCACAGATGTGACTCCTTGTGAAACTCAGCACACATTAGTGCTGCTGTGAGAGCAGGAATTTCTGCTGAGAGCTCTTGGGACTGCAAACAGGTATTTCTGACACCACCACTTACCTGCTCAGCTTGTCCACGAGTGCTCCAGGTAAGATATAAATGAGATGGCAACTCAGCGTTGGCTTCACCTGGGCAGCTCAGCAGTGCCCACTGCAAGAGGCAGAAAGTGGCTGAAAACACCTGGAAGTCCTTCAGCAGCTGGAGGAGAAGGTTCCTGCAATATTCCACTGCAGGGTTTGGCCACGTGCAGACATTCCTGTGGAGTAGAGGGTCTCCTCTCCACAGCAGCAAAGGTTTCCAGTGCTGCAGCAGCACGTTAGGCACACGGTTTGTGAGCAGAACTTCGCCCCAGCCCACGCCAGTGAAAGGACTGGAAGCAGCCTGGGCCACAGAGGAACAAAAGCACTGGCCAAGGTTACACTGAAAATGAAGGTTATAACCAGAACTAAAGCACAAAGGCACAGTTCCTAGTCCTCTCTGCATGTACCAGAGTCACAGGGGGCAGAAAACAGCTGATACAGGAATAAGTAGTAGGCCAAATTGAAGGTAAACCCCTAAATAAGACTTCCTGCATTTTAAGCAGCAGGTTCCTGGGGAGATCCTTCTACTCGGAAACGTGTGGGAACACAACTTGCAGCTAATAAGCTGCTGAGTAAGCTGTGAAACAGAAATACAGACAAGGTAATTAGGAGTCACTTTAGAAGGTCAAGCTGTGGATCAACCATCAGCAAGAAGAGTAGGGTCCTCTATATATAATTCCAACATGCAGAAGTCACTTGCAATGCAGCAGCCAAGACTGGGGTTGCTTACAGAAGGTCCAGGAACAGTTCCTCTGTGTGGCAGGCAGTGGGCAGGAGACCTGGGTGCTCCCTGTGCAGCACCTCAGCCACAGCCTGGAGAGCCTTTGGCAGGAGGGAGACAGGGGAAGGAAAGGGGCACCCAGATGGGAAGGGACAGCAGGTCTCAGAGGGACACAGTGCCAGCAGCCTGCCCCAAGCTCCCTGGGCATGGCCAGGGCTCTGGCTGGCAGCCCTGGAAGGCACTGCCTGTGTTCCTCTGGCTCGTGGTGACAGGCAGACCATGAATCCTGCACATGACCCACCCTGAGGAGATCCCCAGCAGAACCAGCACCTCCTTCCTGCAGCTGCTGCTGGTTTCCACATAACAACCCCTAAAACACAACAGAGATCCATGCTGGACTCCTCTGGCTCAGAGCATCTCCCAAACCACACCATCCTGTGGCTACCTGGAGCACCCTGCCCCACCAAAGCAGCTCAGCCACACCCTTCCTGCCCCGAGCTCAAGGACACTTGTTTTGAAGCAACTTCTAAAGTCTAATCCTGAACATAGTAAAAACCAGTCTTTTAATAGCTTTACGAGCTCATAAAGACAAATATCTTCTCCCAAGAATAAACAGGCAGAACATTCCACTCCTACTCTGAAAACAAGGACTTGCTGTAGCTGAAGGGAGAGGGGAAACAAAGCAACTGTCCGGAGGGGAAAAAAAACCCAACACAACAAAATATTCCATGCTCTTTACTAGTTAGGGGTGCAACTGCCTACAGCAGCTTGCAAGGGTGGGAGAGGAAAAAGCAGCACCTTCCACAGACATTTCATTAGCATGACCCAGCACTTTGTGATTTAACAGTGGCTGTGACCACCTCTCTCCCCTAAAAATGGGACTTCTCACTGAAATCCGCTTCTGCTGTGCAAAACTGAGGCTTTAAGGGAAAGCTGCTTTTGGTAAAAATCCCTGAGCACTTGTCCTAATTAACTCTTCCTGCCTTAACACCATGCAGCTTCCCAAGATGCCAGTCAGTCCTGGGAAGAGTGGCAAGAAATGTGGGATTAGTAACTGAGTAAACTTCCTCCCAGGTCTGAAAGGATAATGAGATACCAGGCTGGAGCTAGAAACCACAAGGATTTATTTAATTTCTCTCCTCAAAGAGTTCTAATGATTACTTTAATATTACTATAACCACCCCAAATCTTACACCTTGTCCACTTGAGCAAAAATACAAGCTATACTTTGCATTTTAGAGCAGCCCCTCCCTGGGGAAACAGACATGTTTTCCCTTTTATCTTCAGTGTTGGATTACTGAAATTGCAGAAGAGATACTCTGGTTCTGAACAGGGAGTTGTGCTGCTCCTGGGAAGGTAAGTCCAAGATAATAAATGGAGTTTGGGCTCTCCCTGGGACACAAGCACTCACTGGCACTGAGCAGACAAACCCACCTGCAGAACCAACTGCTGCAGCTCTGCTCTTACAGAACAACATCTGCACAGCTGAGCGAGGAAAGGGGCATCTCACAGAAACACCTGGGCCCCAAAAGGGCCACTTTGCTCCAGAGCTCACCAAAAAGATCCCCTGGAGCTGCTGCTGTTGCTGAGAGCTTTTCAGATTGCAGTGATCACACCTACTAGAGCATACTGAACGTGCACTTGCTGTTCAGCAGAGGTGCTGAACACTGGCAATACATCTCACCTGCAAGTGCTCAGCAACTGCAGGGACAAAGAGTCAGCCACTCCCAAAGACCTGATGCAGCTCAAGTGCTGCATTCCCACTGTTAGCAGAAAGGACCAAAAATGCCCCATGAAGTGTTTCAAGTTGTGCACTGGCAGTGGAATTGACTTGGCACTACTAGTTTACACAAGAAACAATCAAGACTTGCCACAAAAATCTGCCACATGTGACCTTTTGAAGTGAGGGAATGTGAGGTAAGGTTTGTGGCATTCCCAAGGACTGGAGCCCGAGTTCTGGCAGCACTGGTTGCCCCAGGATGGCAGTGCTGTGTGACAGGGACACTGGTGACTCCCCAAAGGCTCTGCTGTGCTCCCAGACAGGGGCCTGGCCCTGGGAAAGCAGCAGGCACAGCCCCCATGGCTGTTTAATATCAGATCCTACAGCACTGAGCAATCTCCAACAGGTGCTCCCATCTCAACAGGCCCAACTCTCTTCCCTTGCTGAGCCCAAAATACATCAGCAAACTCCAGCTGTGCCTCCCCTCCCACTTCCCACCAGTGCCACTGCCCCAGCCAGCCCAGGAATGCCACAGATGAACGAGCTCCAGGTTTCACACAGGTTAATGTGTCACCAGCCTGAGCTCCTGCACACACTCAGGAAGAATGATCCCAGCCAGGACAGGAGGAGTGGGAGATCCCTAAAGGTGACAGACTGAGATTTCATGGCATGACAGCTGCATTTCCATACAATCCACGCTGCTGTTTGTTCAAAAAAGAATCCTCTCACAGAAAAAAGTTAATGAAGAAAAAAAAGTCACCTCAAACTCTATTGAAAGATAAAACCATAAAGAACAGTATAACAAGTCAAGTTTTAATAGATTTATAAAATTCATATATACAAAACAGTAAACTAAGTCACCAAAGCTATAAAATACACTTTTTACACATCACAATATAATTTTATCTAGTACACAGTTTTCATAAGTTGAAACTATTACAGCAAGTAGCTGCTTCTATCACGGATGCTGTTTTGGTGCTAGAAAGACACTTATGTGAGCAATCTGGGACTGTGCTTTTATTTTATGCATTTTCCACCTTCTTTTAGTTTGTCACTGTTTTTAAAGTACTTTCCTGTGAATTGTTAAGAAAATTAAGGCTAAACTCAGGCCTTTCTTGCCCAATGTAGTGAACTGGTTTAAAAAAAGACTGATATTGCATAGTATGTGTGTTAATGCATAGGCACCAGAGAGCAAATACATTGCAGAGTAAAAGATAGCCTCACTTGGCTTCCTAAGCTATGTGCTCGTGTCACAGATAACCTGGTGTTCTGTCAGTTTGTTTTGTACATTTTGATTCCACAAACAAGACAACTCCTCACTAGAGTGAGAAACACCAGCATGGTTGTTCAGTGGAGTCTCCAGAAATACCTTTTAATCTGTGTCATCAATTCAAGCCCATCCCACGTTCCAGACAACACAACTGGAGGAACACTCCCTATCCTACAGAGGGTTAATGGCTTCAATGCAAACAGGACTCTGAACACCCCTCTCCAAACCTAAGTCCACCAACCACCTTCCCAAGTCTCGTGAGCTCCCAACAGATCCTTTCTCCTCCACACCCCCTGCTCCCTGCCATCTCCTCTCAGCCTTTGTGCACAACCACCTGCACAAGAGATTGGGAAGTAATAGCAGAGAAGTTGTGCTACTCAAAACCTGTCACTTCCCTCAAAAGATGCTCTCTCGGGTTGTACTTATTAAAAAAATGTTGCTCTCCATCAGTTGTAGTTGCTACTCAAAGAATGGAAACAGCCTCTTACCTTTTCATGCTCTGGTATCTTGAAGAAAGTTTAAGCAGCTGTCAGGAAGGAGTAAGATGCACTGTCTGGCCAGAGAACTGCATACTGTATTTTATCAAAATTGAGTTTTAGCACCCAGTGATGAACAGATGAAGAGAGAGATTTTACAATCAATGGCAGGGCCAGCCTTGCCAGCCTGCTGCTCTTAATTCACAGCCAATGGCTCTCTGGAGTCACTCAAAGCTTTTGGGTCAGTGCAGATGGCATTTCACTTCAATACAGTCTTCAAGCACCATCAGCTTTTGGCACCTGTTTAGACACTAGCTCCCCTCTCCTGCTCCCCTCCAACATACTTTGGCTTTTTTTTCCTACCAGAATGCCCACCTTGGAAGTTAGTGCTGCTCTTCTTCCCCCTCTGACTGCTTTTACAGAAGATACAACCTTCAGTCACAGGCCAAGAGCTGGGCTGGGACAGCTCCTCAAGCCAGGCACAGAACCACCAGCACTGACAATCTAGAACCTCCACACTCCCCACCCAGTAAGCATACAAGCATATCAACACACAGACAAACTTTAACACTGCTTTCCAAATGCCATTATCAAGATAAAAATATCAAGGATCGAGCTGGACTGCTCAGCCACCAAGATGAGCAAAGAGGCAGCATCACCTGGTTAGCAGAGAGGCAGTTTCAGCTCCAAATCTCCTGGCTTTACTCATTTCCATCTATGTAAAAAAAGATTAGTGTTAAAACAAGAAGTGCCCACGTCACAGCACAAAGCAGAGCTCACCCCAGCTAATTACACAACAGGTATTATTAAAAAGCACTAGGTCTTGCATTACCAATTATTCCTCACTAGGCTAGACAGTCCTCACCTAGAACTGTGTGGAGTCAGCATTAACTCAGGCCAGGTCTGGCCCAGACCACGCCAGTCTTCCTGATCCATAATGGATGCTCCCTAAAAAAAACTGTTAAAAGTTCATTTACAAAAGTAGGCACAGATGTTTTATAGTTGCTACTGAAACACCCCACCCATCACTTTGTGTTACAGAATTACAGAGTATGAGGTAAAGAGTTGGCAGTGCTATATTAAACCCCTGACTACACCACGTGATTTTATACTAGAAAGAGAATACAGAAAAGAGGGTACTGCTAAACTTACAGTTCTCATCATGAGATCAGTGTTTGGTTTACATGACAAACTGCACTGTGTGGAGGTGTTGTTGCATATTGTGTTTGTCTCTCAAGCTGGCACACATCAAATCATCCATCAATGCAGCAGGTACTCCTGAAAATTCGATGACAGGAGCCAAGCTAAGTCAGGTGGTCAAAACTCAATGCTTGAAAATCAGAAGGGCCTTTCAGAGAAATCCTCTAGGTCCATGCACATAAGGATATTTTTCCCCAGAAATATAGAAGCACACACATAGGAAAGACTCCAAAACATAAGTTAATATAAGTTAAAACATAGTTAATACAAAGGCAGCCATCTAAAGTCAGCAGAGGACCTGTTTTCTAAAATGCTGTTCTGTGGAAGGCAGCTGTCTGTCACTAAAGAAAGCTGCTGGTTTCTGAGTGGTACCACATCTGTTCTTTTAACTGCTTTAATTCTCCATTTCTCTGCAGATCACAGTAAGCAGGATGGGTGCATTCCCAGAGGGAATGAGGGGCAACACATGGACAGGATGGGACACGCTCCAAATGCACCACTTTTCACACCAAATGCCACCTCAGCTGTCCTAGGGGAATTATATTTTTGTCTCCAGTGCCATGTACAAATGAGCTCTTCCTACTCCATTTCCCTACAGTTTATTTGCCATTACTTTCTCTACTCTGCCTGCTTGGCTGCAGCTCAGCTTTACCCTGCCTCAGGAGGCCTGGGAATGGTCATCTTCAGGAGCTTCATTCTTACAACATGCCTAGTTCTAGGTTTTACACAGCAGCAATTAAAAAATTAAATATATGATCAAGTTAATAAGTCAAATAATCTAGGCTGCCATATTAAATAAGATCCATTCTCTGCATGAAACTGAAAGCATCTTTGAGCTGTAAAACTGAGTGGCCAGTAATTTCAATTCCATAACCACCATTAGTCAATTTTCAACATTAAGAACTATTTCATTCCTTCAAAGTGACAAGTGCCTATTGAATATGTCACTTCCAGAAAACCACTCTTCCTTTTTAACTCCAAGTCACCTTCTAATGCATCTAAGGACTGCTCAGAGCCTGACAGCACTGCAATCTGCAGGAGTGGTACTGACACACTCTATTAGCTTAACACTTGTTTTGAGGACAACAAACTCAAAGTAGTGTTGGAAAAATTAGTCCCATTTAATTTTTCTACTTAAATTCCAGGATTACGTAAGTCTCTGCCCAACACAGGCTGCAAGAGTTTCCTCTCTTTGTCCTCAGGAGAGACAACCCCTCTGCAACACTCTGTCACTGACCCCGGGTGTCAGAGCAGGGACAGCAAAAAGCTGGTTTTTTTCTTTAAAAAAAAAAAAAAGTACTTGTTCAAGGTCTCCATCTGATCATCATCCTGCCTGTGACCCATTTCCTGACCAGCCAAATGAACAATAAGCCTATAAAACTAACAAAAAAGATGTTCTCTCCAGCTGTGTTTACCTGCAAAGTTCTCCAGGATGTCACTTAAAATAAAGTTTTCTATTTGTTTCTGGTGAAAGGATTAAGCAACCGACCAGGCCTGTCCCCAGAAGTGTGAACAACCTCATCTACCTAAGCTCTGCTTTAGTAATTCACTGATTCACCACAACATGATTTTCTGGCTTTCTTATACTACAACTTTCCTTGGAAAAAAACCCCAAGCCCCCTCAGCTGTGGCAAGAAGAGTATTGTGCAGAGAAAGCTGACAGGTAAAATAGACCCCCACTGTTGGAGCTCTTTTTACTCACAGGCCAGCTCCTCTGCAAACTTGTGAAGTGCTTGAGTTTTGCAAGGAGAGTTTCCTGCCCTGGGGTTCCTGGTGTGATCCATCACTATCCAAACCTGACAGAACTCTGAGCCCATGGAGCCAAACCACAGATTTCACCTGCAAATGCAGCCTCACACTCAGGCCCACTGCATCAATTAAAACAAGAAAGGCAATAATGGGCCCAAGGTGGGCAAACTGATTCTCTAAATCTGACTTAGTGTGCAAAACTGCCATAACATACAAAGAAAAAAAAACAGCTTGAGAGCTGCAAGATCTCTCATGCTGTTTCTTTTCCAGGTGCAGATTTAAAGTTACTTAAAATATAAGTTGCATCATTAGCTCTGTTGAGGGTAAAACCATAAGGTGACTAAGGGTACAAAACCATGGATAAGTGTCAAGAGAAAAACAGAACAGAAACTCCATGCTATGCTTCCCAGGTAAAACTACAGTAGATTCAGACACCAAACTGAGGTAATCCTTGAGAAAAAATACAGTTGAAAGGAAATGTTTAACTAATTTGAGAAAACAAGCATCATATTAACTCATCTGGAAAATTCAGTGAAAGATTAAACCTCACAGCAAACTAAGAACTAAAGTCAAATCAACCTAGAAGTCAGGTGAGCCCACAACTGCCTGCTCTTTCCCAGTGTCTTGTGTGAAGTGAAAATCACTACCAAGAACTCAGAAAACACCTGAAAGCTTTGAAAGCAGCCTTAGTCTTCAGCCAAACAAATGGGCTCAGAGAAACCAACGTTATGTGAAGAGTAAATTTGTTTGCATCATGCCGTGGCGAAACATTTTCCTTTTCAAATGTAATAATCTTAAGGTTTTTCCCCCCATCTGAATATTAGTCACATAACATTCTTCCCCTTCAAGGCTAAAAATTAATAAATATTTAAAAGACAGAGTTGGTCCTGGCAAAATAAGACTTGTTACAAGGAAGCTAATTCCTGTTTAAGTTTGCTGAAATTTAAGTTAGATTTTCCCATCTGCAACTTCTCAGCTGCTTCTTACCTCAATTCTGTGCCTGTTACAGGCACTGAAACAGCCACAGCTTTTCCACTCTGGAGCCTGCACAAAGAAAGCCAGGAGGCTGCTACATCAGAAGACTACACAAAAATACTGATATGAACATCTGCAAGCTTCAGAGGGGAAGAAAGATTCCAGATTTTATCCAAATTAACATGAAAGGACAACGGAACAGGACTTTTCTTTGACCACATTTCCCATGGGATTACAAGCTGAAGTAAAACTTTGCTTGTTTTGACATGCCATTACAGGCTCAAAGGGGATAAGAACTCCAGGGAATCTGCTGACTTTTTATGGGTACAAACAGCCCTTCAGGTTTTATTCTTGGATAAAAACTATGACAAAAATTGCACAGTAAACTATATTTGAGCTACCTAAAGGATAGCACTACAATATCTTCTGTTTGTCCATGTACCCCATTGCAGTAGAAAAGATTCAATGTCTGTAGACAGAAAAGGCACCTGGCAGAGACTGAGAGCACAAGGAAATTGGGAGTTCACATCCAAATTATTCACAGCCTCTTGCCAAATTACACCCAAACCACTGCCCAAAAGGGGCGACTCCAAACCTGACTGTGCTCTGAGTTCCATGTGCATCACTATAGGCTAAAGATCCCATTAAGACACAGATCAAAGGCTAATTTTACAGCAAGGTCTTGCTGTCCAAATACATCAGTGCACCTGGAAAGCTGGGATCTCCAAGGTGTTCAGTCTTCCTACAAGGTCAGCTGTTGGGAACTAATCAAGCAGCTGCTGTGCTACCAAAACCTTTGCTTAGAGTTTAATCAGCTTCCAAACTTTTGAGTACAGATGAAGCTCTGTCATGTGAGATACTGAACCTTCACAAATGCTGCCCACTGTGGGTGTAAGGACAGTGCCAGCCATGGAGCACATCTCCCTTGAAGAACCACTGTGCAGATGCACAGCTGGGTGCTCCAGCACGGGCTGCTGCACCAAGGAAATCAGTTTCCCCATGATGTAACACCCTCCAAGCATAGTGCAAAATAAACCCTTCTCCCAATCAGCGAGGGCTTAAGTCCCCATCCCATTTACTCCAACATGAGTTTCCTTACACAGTTTTAGATTTCTGCCTCAGGAGACTCATGCAAAACCTTCTGACAGCTGTGCATCCACCTTGGGAGGTGGATTCTAGACCCTCAGCAAAGCTGGACACACACACAAGACCTGGTTATATTCCTAAGGGTTAAGAATGGAACTTCCATTAACATTCTCCAATACAGCTGCCAATCTCATCATGTTTAGATTAGTTTGATCGATTCAGCACCTCCAAACTACAAAAAAAAAAGGCAGTTTGTACAATTAGTGTCTCTGAAAAATGAGCGCATTCATTTGAAACGTGTCTTGCATCCATGGTTTGTCAGAGATTTTTGTTCTCGAAGAAGGCAGACGGTGGCTGTGTCATTCAGCGTTCCAAACTCGGTACAGAACCCACCACGGCCAGGTTTCAGTAGTGTTTTAGTCCAAATGATTCAGTAGCTAACATCAACACGACTCCTCCGGCCTATAGCTCCTCTGTTTGGACTGGCTAGTGTACAGCATTCCTGAGCCAAGGAATTCGCACGGGTCCCACGCCGCATGCAAGGGCCACAAAGAAAGGACAAAAACTTCGATCGAACCCTCCGGCAAGATTTCAACGGAGCAGGGGCTGCCCTCCTTCACTGCAGCATGATGTCCTTGAGGTTCTCCTGCAGGATGGTGTCCTTGACGGCGTGGAACACGAAGCGGATGTTCTCCGTGTCGATGGCCGTGGTGAAGTGGTGGAAGAGGGGCTTGCTGCGGTTCCGCCTCTTCCTGTCGAAGCACTGCACCAGGTAACGCTGCACGTCCTCCAGGCGGTGAGGGTCGCCCTTGAAGTCCGAGAAATACTTCTTAATGCTGACAGTCTTTACCTTCTCCACCAGGAGGTCCATCTTGTTGAGGAATAGGATAATGGAAACGTTAAAGAAAAGCTTGTTATTGACTATTGTCTCAAAGATATTCATGGACTCCACGAGTCTGTTTGTGCGCCTGTCTTCCATGAGGACCTGGTCGTATTCACTGGAGGAGACCATGAACAAAATTGAAGTTATTCCATCAAAGCACTGGAACCACTTCTGACGCTGAGATCTCTGTCCCCCTACATCCACCATCTTGAAAGGAATTTTTTTAATGATGAAATCATGCTCTACTATCCCCTTCGTGGCTTTTCTGGCCAGCAAAATATCTTGTTTGCTGGGGAAATAGTTCTGCAAAAGAAAGGAGAAGTGTCAAAAAAAGTCCTTCAAAAATTCTGACTAATGCCTGAACACTGAATCACCAGAATTTTTTTAAATTTGATTTTTTTTTAAACTTTAATTTTTAATTTTAAATTTTTTTAAAATTTAAAAATAATTAGATGAAGAATGAATACTCAACTCTAAAACACTGACCTGTTGACCATTTAGCTCAACACTTTGGTAAACAGCTACAGAAGATCCTGAGACATATGAGAACAAAAAATAAAGGACTAATTCACTTCTTCACACTTTCATCCATCAAGCCTCTTCAATTAAGGTTGAAATGTATTTTTGCATCATTAAATTCTTAGCTACAGTGTTATTGCCACTTAGGCAGCGTTCAATAAAGCAGATCAAATCATCACTGAAAGTTTTTTTTTTTTTGATCTAGCTTTTCCACAGTTCATTACTCTTACAAGGACCATCTTGAAAGTTTTAGTGGAAATTCTTCTTCCAGGTTCACACTCTATGACCAGCAAGTACAGCAACAGATTCTACCACAGACTGTGGCCTAGTCTACTGCTGTAGAGAATTTGTTCTTCAGAACCTCATCATTGTTACTGCTTAGGAAAATCATCTCCTTTCTTTCTCCTGCAAATATCCTGACAGATGTTTTCATCACAGGTTTTGAATCCTACAAGTGCCAGAAATGGTTTTTATTTTGCTAAGGTTTTATTCTGCTACCTTAAGTAGCACCAGCCATCAGAACATCAGGAAAAGCAAATGAGATCCAGCGACTGCACAGAAGGGCTGATAAAATATGTGCACAAATACAATTTCTATTGGTTATCTGTCAAAAAAATTGAACAAATGCTAAGCTTCAGTTTCAGAAAGCCAGAGCTTACTGTTTCTAGAGAAAGAACGCTGAAATGATCGAATGCATTATTATTTAATAAACCAACCAAAAATCCCAAGCAAACCCCATAAATCACAGCACATCCAGGCTTTCCTTGTCTCTTGGAGCTCTCTGGTTCAGAAGGAGAAGGTTTCTTACCAGCTGACCGATCCGATCCAGGTTATCCAGGAAGTATTTCACTGATTCCCCCTGTGGAAAAGGAAAGACAAGGGAACTGAGCTTCTTTCTAGGACAGCAAATCCAACACAACCAAGGCCTTCTTCCCAACATGCACTGAGGTCTAACAGAGCAGTATCACCAGGCCTGGAAAAACCAAAGTTGAGAACAGATTTGAACAAATGTTCAGATCTATCCAGTAAATCTCTACAATAAAAGAGAAGTGCTATTAGAGTCAGTTCTTTGACTTAAGGAATTTGGCTTTTTTCCCCCCCTTGTAAATTAAGTGCAGTTAACTGACACTGAGTGGGAGTAAAAAATGAAACACATTTATAAGAAACCAGTGTATTTTGTTTAAAATTCATAACAGTGAACAAAAGTATATCCTAGGAAAGTGGAAGATTTAAGTCCCCCACAATTTATGATGATTTAAGCTAGACTTGCTTGTCACAAACAAACGAAAAAAGGAACATTTTCAAGGACTTGCTCTTCTACAGATAGCTCCCTTTCTGGGCTCAAGACTTTCAATGATAGATTTGCTCATTTGTACCAAGTCCTTTAGCAATTATATTGAGAAGAAAATAGGAATGTTTACAGGCAAAATTCATTCTTGTGTGAAAATTTATTCTTGTGTAAGAGGATTTGGTCTTTTATCAAACAAGCTTGCCTGTGTCCCACCCAAATCAAGCGCCCCTTTGCATTAAGAGAGGACAAGAAGCCCTGCACAGACTTTAAAGAAGTAACAATATTGTTTCCATACAGATGCAGAACTACTCTGGAGTGAAACTCTCCACCAAGTACTTCCCTTCATGAAGAAGTAAGACACTAAGTCTTCTTTATTGTTCAGGACATGCCTTGTAGTTGCAGCCATTGCATGAGAACGAGAAGTGGAAAATCCTGTTGCCTTTTAGTGATTTTAGGCAGGAAAACCCATTTTTTATCACAGATCAGGGCTGTCAGTCATGACCAAGCGACAGTAGGTGCCCTCACCAAGTCACTAATTCAGAATGAACTTCCTCCAGGTATTACCCTGGACTCCAGCTGCAATATAAACCCTGAAACCACACATCCTCCTCTACACCACAGGCCTGAGACAGCAGAACAGAATTACTGCCCCCAGTACAACTCTAAACAGATGAACACAACAGCTCATTGTGATGAATCAGACTGGAGATCAGAGGATTCAGTGTTGGACAAGTACAGACTCCCAGCATAAGGCACACAAAAAAGGAGCTGGAGCTGATTATTTCCTAACATTTAAAACTGGAAGTGTCTTTTCACAAAGGAGAGGGAACACACGGATTTGGAAAAGACTACCATGTATCAACAAAAGACTTACAATGGATTGCTAGCAGAAAAAAACCACTTCTTTTTTCAGGGGGTGGGGTGGGGGAGAGGGGAAGTTTCCAAAGAACAATTGCTCTAAGAGCTTCCTTACAATCATGAATTTTCATAAGGTGAAAGTAATTTCCTGTATTCTTTGGCACTGTGTGGATCAGAAGAGATATCACAGACTGCATGAATAAGAGAAAAGGGCTTCCTGTACAGCATTAGTCATATTCAGGAGATGGGAGAGCCCAGAAAGAAAAGATCACTGAAGCTACAAAAAACCCCTTCTCTATTTGCTGTGCTCCGTCCCACACAGTGCCTTCAGACGTGCAAAAATACTGCAAAGGGGCCATCTCTGATAGGGATTCTTCCAATTTTCTACCCAGCTGCTTCAGGAGTCCCTGCCTGTCTGCCCACTCTCCCACGCTGCAGCAGGGAACAGCCGTGTGCCTGAGAAATGCAGGGACACACAGGCAGCACCACCTGATTTACAGCTCCTGCCTCCCCTCATTCCCACCCCACACATCCATCACTCTGCCATTCTGCACACTGACAGGGAGGCAAGAAAATAAACTGATTAATGGGAAAAATACATGTTCATTTCTGCAGTGATTTAAGGAAAACAGACTTCTCTAGATTCTCACCCAGCTCTTATTAATGTTGCAATTAAGCCATGTAATTTGTTCAGGGAAATTTTAAGCAGCAGTGGCAAAGCACTGAGAGAGCTGGGTAACCAAGTCAGGTGGCTGGAACAGGTGTGAGCACCATATGCATGGTCTGACAGATCTGAAGGAATCTGAATATCCTCTCCTAGCACAGAATCCAAAGGCATCCAGTACTTAAGTCAAAATATCTGTTTCCAGCCAAAACAACAAATCCTCAACAAGCTCCAGAGGGTTTGAAGTTTAAAAACCCTCAAAACATTAAAGCACACAAACATGAAGGGAGGAAAAACACCCACCAAAAACCTTCCAGAGTAATAAGCCCAAACCCAGCGCACACACTCCAAACCTCCTGCTTTAACGATTCCCTGATTAATGGTTCTTTATTAAGTCCTAGGGAAGTGTGAACTCAGTTCCTGCTCCAAAAGCTTCTGGAATAACCTTGTTCTACATCTTAGTCAGATTTACAGCAAACTGGGATTTCTGGGAAGCACATTCAGTTCCTCCAGGCAGCAGCACACACATGCACTGGGCATTAACTGACTTGATGAGTAACATGTAACGTATTAAATGAGGAAAATATGGAAACTCCAGGTTTCACAACTGTTTGCTGTTAGTGATTTTAATTAGAACAATTATGCTAACTGAACATTCCTTTCTATACTAATTTTTCCTAGTCATTCACACAGCAATATTAATTAGATCTAGAAATCAAATTCATTGAGTTTAAGATCAAGCTGCACTGCAATGGATTTTTGAATTCCACTAATAAATTATTATTCATGCAAAGCTGTCTCATGCTTTGGGTATTATACATGCATACAAACAAATGCTTATGTATATAAACGTATGTATATAAAAATATACACACAGTTTCTAAATCAAAGTAGATTTTCCATTCAAAGCAAGTAATTATCAAAATAAAGTACCAGCTGCCCCTTTTGTGTTGAATTATTTTTTCTCTTCGTGACATTGGCCATAAAGAAGCTGGTTTAGCTTTTTCAGTGCAAATATTTAGTGTTCCTCCAATACCCATCTGGCCATTCAGCTCCATTCAAAGCTGGCTGAGCAGTTCAAGTGCTCTCCTCCTCCAGATCTTAGCCAGTTATTTCAGGTCCACAACCATGACTTCCTATAAAAGTGTCAGCAAATATTTGCAATTGATTCATCAGACACTAAAAATATCTTTATGCAGATTAATGACTTCAATTTCAGTATTCCAATGGTTCTGTTGGGAAAAAGAAAGCTTATTTTAACATCACCATCTATTCCAAGCTATGTTTGCAAAGTAGAAACGAAAGCTGAAGTTATTTATAATAGATGTATATTTATACCCTCTATGTGTATTTATACTACGTGTAACTACCTAAATGTAATCACATCGTGGTGTGTTCACTTAAAAAACAAACAAAAAAGATCCAGATCAGATCTTTTACAGGCTGATGTTGCAAGAAAAACTGTGGCAGCTCCAGAAACTTCCTCACATCAACGATGTTCATAGAAGGTTGTTGAGCTTCTGCTCTTCAGATTTAAAAAGGCTCACGTCTTGCATTGTCCTAATAGTACACTATTTCCTTTAAAAATATTCTAACCATATTAATAAATAATGCTCTTAAAATATGAAAGAATATTTAATTTCAACCATCACAATACTGAGATAGGAAGCCCTGTTCTGTCACAGACTCAGCAGAGTCTGTCACTGAAGCATTTACACACTGATATTTCTTATTTATTTTATTTTTAACTAGTGCTCCATTAGTACATTTCACATTGGAAAGTTACAAACAATTTTTATGGATTTTCACCCTCCTTGATAATAAATCAAGATGTTTTAGTGGTGTCTCCTGCACCCCAGCCCGTGTTTTACGGGATGGCTGTGGGGGAGGGAACAGTGACCTCTGAGTTATGAATTTTATGTAGTTCAGATGATCCTTTTTTAGTGCCCCAGAGTACAGCAGTGACCATTGGTGTTCCACTCCTTGCTCCCCACACAAGAGTGACCACAGAGCTCGGGTGACTCATTGTGTCACTGCTGAGCTCTCCTCCCTCTGCAGCCCAGATCCTCTGAGTAACAGTTTTGCTTTGGGACCAAGAGAAGGAGTGAGAGATGCTGTTCCCATTGTTCAGGAGGATGAGTCACTGCACATCTGGGAACTGGGGGAATCAAGAAACACAAACAGAAGGCCTCAAATGAGCCCACAATGCACTATCGCTATTGGATTATTTTTTTAAAAATTGTTATTCTTTTAAACTGGCCTATCTGCAGTATAAAGTTTGGTGAAGCCAGAGAAAATAGTGCAATTTGTTTAAAAACTGACTGGTAGAAGAGAAAGGGAGGAAAGTTAAATATAAACATATACTCCTGCTTCCTGAAATAGTCCTCTAAAACTCTTTTTATATGCTAGATTATTTTGACCACAGCATTCTCAAGGGGCAAAAGCCACAAAATAAAAAAAATCTAATCTACATACTTTGTGCAATGTGAATGCCATCTTAAAATGAGCTCCAAATAAGCCACCATGAAAATAATGATTGAACTCAACATCCCTGTCCCTTCAGGCTATGTTCAGAGCACATAGGAAATCTCCACACAGAAATATTATAACTAATCTGGCATCACTTCCCTTGCCATTGATAGCCTCATTTTGGGCAGGGTTCCCAAGCAGTATTTATTGCATGAAAATAATGCACAGCAATCATATGCAGATTACTTTAAAATACCCCCAGAAACTCAGCAGATATGTTCTGGAAGGCCAGAATTTATCAACCTGTCACTGTAACCCTCAGTTATTCAGAGTGAGCCTTGGTCAGATCATAAAGGACAGTGACACATCCCATTGTCCAGTTCCCTAAAACACTGGCTCATTTCAAACTTTTCTTGCTGAAAAGCAGTTCCTCTAAATTCTGCTCTGAACTAGAAGACTTGAAAGGGGACCCTCTGTTCCAAATTGGCTTTTTTCCTTTCCTTGTCCCAAGGCCTTTTTGACATAATATTAATTTAGCCCTTCCTGACCATTCTGTCTGTGGCTGCTAAATTTAGAGTGCACAATTTAAGGTAGACCTGTCAGTCTCAGCTTGTTTCAGATGATGGATTAAACCAGAGAGGAAGGAAATGTTGTACTTCAAGGAAGCATCTAATAAAGATCTAACAGAAACACAAAATACAGATCTAAGAGAATTCCCACACTACAGTGAAACAGATACTGCAAATAACTGCCACAGACTGCAGCAGAGTCTGCAAGGTGAGAGAGCACTGACCCAGATAAAATATCAGTGTTGGTCACCCACCCTCTGCTCAGGAGCTGGAGAATTCAGCAGCAGGGCTGAGAGACACAGAGGAAACCCAGGAGACCCTAGAGAGCAGTTTGGGAATCTCCCAGCTCTGAGGTCTTGGATACATAAATGGGATGGACTTAAAGCATTGACACAATTTCATGCAAAGCTGGCCTTCATTTAAGGAACCATTCCATGAGGGCTGCTGGAGACATGTACAGACAAAAAGCAAACTTGCAAGCAAAATCTTTGCAAACCCCAAGATGTCACCTTTTCCAAGTTTCCTGGGATGCCAATCACCTCCTGACTGTAAGGGGTCTGAACGCCACCACTTCAGATGTTTTACAAAAGCAAGAGGTGCAAGGGAAGAGCAAAGTGACAAAATAACCAGGAGAGCAGTACTTGAAAATGTTGGGGAGTTAGATCAGCCATGTTTTCGGGTACTGAAATTAGAACCAAAACCTCACCATCAAAAAGTGATACAGAAAATGCTTTCCTTAGTGAGAGGCACTGGACCAGCAGCAGGTTGACACCCTGCTCTACAGCACAAATCCCCTGGAAGTGAACAGGCTCAGGCTCTGCACCCTGCTTCTGCCAAGGGCTAAACCTCTCCTGATGGACAACTACAAACAAATAACTCCCCTTCCCCAAGCCCGTGGGCTCCTTCAAGAGATTACTTCTAAATCTGCACCTCTATTCAGCCTCACTGCTAACAGGGCATGGATTTACTGCAGCCAGAAATGTTTTCTCTCCCTCTGACAGCTGATGAATTCAGCATTATTTTCCAAGGAGGTGAGCAAGTCTGTGCTTGTTAAGAATTTCCCCAGAGGATGCTGAAGTAACCTAAATTGCCCTGAAATGCTGATGCCCATTGGACACTGCAATTCTGTTCTACAGATATTCTACATCCTGTCTGGGCATCAAAATTTATTGACACAAGACAAACATTAATTTTTCATTCAATCATCAGCTCCAATGCAGAGACCAACCACTTCTCCTTATTTAAGCTGTACAGAACTCCAGCTATCAAATCTCTCCAGTGTTATTTAACTTCCTCCTTAACAACAGACTGAGCTCCTGGCTCTCATCCAGCAACTCCAGTGCTTATCCAAGTTGCTGCTATCTGGACCCTACAAACATACCAGCTACAAAAAAAGTACCATATGGTTCCAAACTTCTAAAAACTACCTCTCCTTTCTCTTGCCTGCTCACACACGGTAGTTATCAGATGCTAAGGTCCAAAAATATTTTAAAAATTAATTATTTGTCAGTTCAGTCCAAACAGGCAATGGAAAATTTTGTTTGTACACGTCAGGGTGGGTTTATATTAACTCATCCTCCACAACACATGGCCTAACTGTGCTTTGCAGCATATGGATAATAATAGGTGATAAATATTTATTTTATTCTCCAGAAAAACTGTAGGCTAATCAGAGCTTCCACATCAGTACTAAGATCTGTGGAATCCTGTGACTGAAATTCCAGCCTTGCAGCTAAGAAACACTCATACAGGAGCAGGGCTCTTTGCTGAAGGGCAACTCTAAACATTTGTTAGCTTTTTCCAGCAATCAAACACAGCAATTTTTTCTACCAAGTGCTGCAAGGAAAACCAAAGTTACATTTTTCCCTGAAATTCTAGGTATTTCTACATCAACAGGATGTACATGAGATAAATTACTTTTGGACTAGGTTAACAATTCTGTGCATTTGTCTCAAATATGCACACCAGCAGCAGTGCCTCCAGGAAGAAAGGAATTTTCTGTTAATAGACTAAAGCAGGCTCCATCCTACACTAAAAGCTTCAAGAAACAGTAATAAAAAATCCCTGTAATTTTGATTTTTCTCATACTTGCTGTCTTAATCACTGCTATTTCTGCTTCACAGATTTGCAGTGGCTGGAACTAAAACAGGTGCTAACAGCAGAGAAAACAATACTGGCCACAAACAAAACACAGAGTGTAACACAAACATGCTAAATGTTAGCTTTCAAAAAAATAAATCTAGAAAAACCCTTAACCAGACACACCTGCACATCAGCCACAGGGACTCAGAATGTCCTGCTCTTCACTGAGCAGCAGCTAGCAAGAGCTGAGGACTGGATGCAAGGGGATATAGACCAAATTCATGTGGAACAATCACAGTTTTGTTTAAACAATAAAAATAGCCCAACGACTGCACCCAACATCAGCAGCGAGCCCAGCTCAGTCCTGGCACGAGTGGATGCCAGACCTACTCCTAAGCATCCCCTGGAAGGATTCCTTCCTGTTTCCCTGCCAACTGTCCAAGGGAATTCATTGTCTGCAAGTGCTGCCAGAGCCCTTTCATCTCCCACACCGGAGGTTCTCCGTGGAGCCGAGCGAGCGCACGCCAGGCTCAGTGCTCACTCCAGGGACAGCCAGCTCAACACCCCAAAACCTACTGAAACAGCCCAAAACCTACTGAAACAGCCCAAAACCTACTGAAACAGCCCAAAACCTACTGAAACAGCACTCCTGCCACAGTTAGAACAAAGTCCCGAGCTGCACAAGGAGAGATGGATCCAAGATTCTGGCCCATCACCAGCAAATTATCCCATTTACTCTCAGTGGGCAGCTGCCATGGAAAAATGGGCATTTTCAACCAACACAGCAGAATTTAGAGGCACCTCAATGTTTTTACCTGCCCTGGAATGATGCACAGTCCCATTATTCCTTGACCCCAGACCCAGGCTTTGTTCCCAGCAGATCAGAATGCAGACCTGAAACCTGCATTGTTTACAGGAGACATCTGCAGAACTAGAACAGACAGTGACAACAAAAAAGTACCTTCTGAATTAATCTAGTCAGCAGTACTGACTATCTGATCAAGACAAAATCACAAGTTTACCAGCGAGTTTCCCTTTCAAATCTTATCAGATCAAGAGATGGGAAATAAATATCTCAGATCTTGTGGGCTGAAAAAGCAGCTAACACCAGCCATGAGAGAATGTTGAGCTTGGACTTTTCCATGGCAGCTGGCCAGCTGGAAAGCTCAGCAACTTGGATGCACTTACAAGAGGCATAACCTTGAGTATCTTGCAGAACGATGCTTCCTGCTCCACTTACACTCCAAAGATTTGCTGCAGTGTCCTAATGCTCCACTTTCTGGGGAAATATCAGCTCAGACATGTCATACTGAAATTGGTTTGCTGTTAAATGGTGACTGTAAGGACTGCAAAGTGCCATTCACCCCTTATATGTCTTTAAAATTTTGTTCTAAATAAGATTTCCTCATTTTGCCTGTATGTATACAACTGAGACATTTTCAGACGGGCAGACTAAAATGATGGTCTTGCAAAACTCAGAAAGCTGCTCAGTATCTGGAAGTTAGGTTTTAGGTAAAACTCAGCTAAAATGCAACCTAAGTCTTAGCTGCACTCAGGTGTGCTATTTAACAGTTTGATTTCTATAAAATCAAGTGTGTAGAAAATGCAGTGCTGAAAGAAATGAAATTCCACCTTGCTTACATGACTCTGAAGCTGTGCCCCATGCCCATCACCTCAGTGCTTGGCAGGCTCACCACAGACAACACAAGGCTTGCAAGTCTGAAGGACTCCTCAAGGCAGCTTCACATTTGAGTCTCAAAAACCATTTGCCCCAGAAAGAAAAACCTCCTTTTTCAATGAAAGTTTGGGATTTGTTAATTCTAAGAGATTTAGAATTGACCAGCTCTGAGGTGCAGTTTCTGCCTGTTATCACCCTGCCTGCCTTCCCAGTGCCTTTCCAACCAGTGGGAATTCTCATCCTGCTCTCTGCACAGAGAAGCTCCTTGTGTCCCCCTCTTACATCAAGACTTGTATCCACCAAATCTGACCTTCACACACACCTGTAAATCCCCAGATCAAGCTGTCTCATGTCATAAACCAAGATTGCCTATTTCATCAGTTCCCAGCTGTATTTTGGGTCTGTGAGAGGGTTCTACCCAAGCAGTGACTGCCCTCTCCACAACTTCATCTCTCCTGCTCCAGTGCCACTGACAGCCCTGTGTGTGGGGTCCAGCAGGTGAATGAACCTCCAAGGACCTTTGGTGATCTGCAATAAACTTCAGTTTCCATTCACAATCAAGTCATGTTTTCTCTGTGACTGTATTTTTAGGCATTACCTTGCAAAGTTTTTTATCTATTGACATCAAAACACTGATGTCTATAGCTATTCTAAATACTCTCTCTCTTTTTGATGCCTGTTTTGGCAGGAGAAGGAGGAATTCTCCAACTCTACACTTAAACCTTCACCCTATTGATACTTCAGTATGAGGATTTCATGCAATCTAAACTACTATTAATTTAATTTCAGAATTTGTTATTTCAGGTCTGAAAACAAATCTAAAGATGAAATATGTGATTAGAAATAGGAGACAGCTTCTATCCTTAAGGCCTCAGCTACACGTAGAAATTAATCAAGCCATGGTGGAAAATGAAGTGAGTTTAACAAACTTTTCCAAGCTGTTGAGCAGACTAGTCAGTTAAAAAAAAAAAAATCCTAATTAAAGCCTCAGTCACATCCTACTGAACTGGAGAGAGGGCAGCAGTCCAGCCATGTGGATGGCCAGCTGAACTCCCTGCAACCAGGAATGCATGTGCTGGGCTGGAAGAAAGAAGACAGAAAAGGAGGATATAGTAGGTGGCTCTTTTGTCTCCTGCCCACATCTAACACCATGACTGATTCACTGCTGTACTCTGACCAGACTGAAACCACACGGATCAAAGCCTTGAATTCAGAGGTGGAATTAAATGGTAAGAAGTTCCATCAATAAACCAGCGCTTTTTCAGTTTAAGATTCTACTGAGTTTTCCAAAGTAGAATTAAGGGAGCATCAAGGAAAGCAAGTCAAATTAAGAGCTTTGGGGGCAGGGTGGAGAGCAGACCTTCTAAGGACAAACAGCCACAGTTTGTTCAGGAGGAAAGCCAAGTGAAGCACAAGTCTGCCACAGTCTGACTGCAGGAATCTGTGTTGTATACAGAGGAGACATTCGAAAGGTGTCAATAAATTACTTCTCAGAGCAACATGTTTTCCACTTTCTCAAACAGAAAATCTTGCATGATGTTTCCAAGAAGTTTTCCTGCCCTCCCCCAAATCCTAAGTCAATAATGGAGCAAAACAGGTTTACTCCTTGGAGTTGCTTTAAGTGTAGCTGCAAACTACTGAGAAGGTGGGGACCACGCTGCCTTCTGCCTTTGTGACAGAAGCTTTTCCAGCAGTGCAGCTGAAAATGGAGAAGTGAAACACTGAGCTAACCTCACCCTTCTCCTTCGGGAAGGACACTCAACAGCTCTGCTCCCTCCACTAGTGTTTGCTTATCAGCTGCTTGGTTTGTAGCACTGAGATATTTCCTGGAACAGCAGCACATTCAGATGCATCTTAAGTCATCTCATCTATGAAACCCTCCCCTGCTGCACAGCTACCACTGCACATAAACCCAGAAGCCAAAAGTCAAAAACTGTTTCTTCCCTCCCTCTGATCATCTCCTCTTCCTCCTCCACACTCAGTACCTGTGAAACAGGGCCTGGATTTGAGCAGTCTGAGAACATTTCAGATACTCCAGTAACTTGGAACTCAAACACTGAAAAAACTACTCTTTGGGGTACAGGCATCAGGAAAGGAACCATTGCTTGGGAGAAGGATCAGTGAACAAAGCCACTGCCATCACTCCTTGGCAAGCAGCAGGCTAATGCAGTCTGTGTCCACTTGTGATGCCCACGGCTTGCTCTTCCCCAGCAGCACAGCCTGTCACTCCCCCAGCTGTGCTCAGTCACCCCCAGGCTACATCTGCCCCTACTCCAAGAGCAGCTTCCAAAAAACCTACCCAGCCTGAACAAGAGCTCAGTGCAAAGCAGAACTCCCCAAAGCACCATTTCCTATTGCTCACAGGGATTACTCTGTCCAGAGCTACAGCCCAAGGAAAGCTGAGCCCAAGAGTGGTTTGCATTCAGTCAAATTCTCCCTGTTTTAAGGCAAACCAGGCTTGTTTGGGAGGCAGCAGGAGAAGGGGAAGAAACAGTAGAAAAGTAGGTTAAAGACAATACAATCTTTTCGCAAAAAGGTCAGGATTTGGATAGATAACATGGGTACAACATCACCACCTGAGCAGGTTACTGCTGCCTAACCATCCTACCTGCATTTTCCTTTACAGCTGCCGGGTCCCATCTTTTAAAGAATATGGGCTCATTAAACATAATTCACTGTCATTGTGACAAGTAAAGAACAACTTCAAATATCTGCTAAGTATAAAAATACAGAAGATATGCCAATAAGACTATTTCATAAAAACAGTCCTAGTTTTTAATGTTTGCTTATTTGTTCATCTGTTCATGTTACTTGTTCTTGATCCTACGTAGCTTACAATAAATTAGGATATTCAGGAAAGCCTGAAAGCATTCAGTACCCATTATCCTATTAAATTCAGTGGCCCCTTTGAAAAATCCAAGCCTTAACCTCTTAATGTTTTTTCTCAAGGGAACCTTTTAGAACATTTTTAAAGGCACTGAAAACACTCTTGCTCACTGTCCCAGTTCTAGGTGAAAAGCACAAGGTTTGGTACCAATAAAAAGCTGAACGGGTACCAAAAGAAAGCTGAATCATTACAAAGAACATATAAATGAGGTACAAAAGGCTGACTTGTAAAACTGGAACTTTCTGAAGTGCACTGTCAGCACTGCTGCTCTGAGCAGAGAGAGCCATGTCAGGGAGCCAGGCTTAACAAAACCAGTCACCTCTTCTTGGGCAGCGCCTGTTTTCACCCCCCCAGTTTCCTGAAACCAACCACAGAGTCAGAAACTGCAAATACAGCACACAGCAAGGAGCAGGAGCTCTCTCTTTTCCTTCACACAGCCGAGCCAGTCCTTGCTGGATCTTCAAGTAGTGCACACAACCTTCATACACCAAAAACTTTGAACTCCCGTATCATGGGAACACATAAAAGTCTCCTTTTCAATTGTATCTTTGAGACTGAAGGGATGAGACCAGTCTGACAAGTGGAGCCCTTCCACTAGGAACAGTATTCTTTGGTTTTAGGCAGATAAACATTAACATATATGTCTCTGCATAATGAAGTATTTTTGCAGCAACTCAAATAAAAGTTTTCCTTGTGCTACCGTGACTTTAACCTATGCAGATGCTCATTACTGAATATGGGAGTTCTCTCCTGCTTCCACCAAATTTCAGAAGGAACTCTTCATTAGAATCCCTTTGTCATTCAAAGGGTGGACTTTTAAATGTGCCTAACTTCTCAGATTTCTAGAATACATTTTCATTCCTGGGAATCTCTGAGGTGATAATAGTTGCCAATTTTCAAGTCTCCTGAATGATTGAGGGCCATTAGAAATTTTCTGAGTATGAAATTAAACAGCATAATCAAAGCTAAAGGCTGCTCACTGGGCTGATTTGCCTCTGCCCAGACCTTTCCTGCACACTAGAAAGGGATAAAGAGATTACTCCAGTGGTTTGTAGCTGCACTTGGGTACTGGCTCAGACAGCCTGAACTGAAGGTTTCCTTCCTTGTTTCTCACAGCATGTGCCAGCATTTCTTGATGGGAATGCAAAGATTAATTACAGCTGTACTTGCTCTGAACAAATCCTCATATTCAATACAGTCCTGCAAGATTTAGAGTAGCACTAATTAGGGCTTAGAACAACAACTCTGCAAAGACAAACATACTGAGTATTTTTTCTAATTATTTTATGCATAATAAAATTAAAGCCTCTTTCCAGAACCAAGGTGGCATTTATTCTCAAGAGCTGGGAGCCAAAAGGACTTTTCCAGCCTAAGAACATTATATTTAGTGTTTCAGTGCTTTTGTTGAAGGTGAGACAGCAAACAATAACCACTTCCATATGCACACAGAGAGGTAAGGATGAGTAAAAAACTTTTTGAGACACCCAGACTGTTCTCTAAGGGGCTCAATTACGAAGAGATAAAGACAAAAAAGTCTGTACTTAGTAAAACACACATAAGGAAAAACAAATCTTTCAACCAGAAAAATGGCAATCATTAGGCAAGAGGCAAATGCTTGCAATGAATTTTCACCATGAGAGCTGTAAATATGAAGCTGTTTCTCTCATTTACCTTAACCACACCAGAAACACAGTCAAGATATATTGGATTCCAAGGGCCAGTAGCAAAAAGTTCCTACATGAAGCCTTACATAGTACCAGACTTTTTAATCTGCCTTCAGGAATCTGTAAATTAAAGGCAGGCCCACACTAAGTCTGAATTTCAGCCTTTTGGTACCCACAGAGAGCAGAGCATTAACAAAGTGCATTGATTGCACATCTTACAGACTTTGGAGGTAATTTTGCCCAAAGTTTTTGACGTTTAAATAACGTAAAAATTAAAATATTGTTGAGTGCTGGGAATTCACTACACAGAATAGCAGGACAGCCAGTAGCACAGCTTGTTTTATCCAGATCCATCCCAGCTCCCACATGGTAGGCATATCAATTTCTTGTTATCCACTTATTTATTATGTATGATCTGTTCATTACTTTCCAACTTATCCTCCCAGTTCCATGCAGGCCACATTTCACCCAGCTGTTGCACTTTGTCATAACCTAAGGTCAGGAGAAATTCATGGCAAGAATCCCTCTATTTTCCCACAGAGCATTCAGCACTCAATGCTTGGTTGAGGCTTCGGGTAGGTACAGTCACAAACTGCTGTTCTCCAAGGCTTTTCCACTTGCACTGTTTAAAAGAAGTCATAATCCATGACCTTTCTGGTTCTTCTTATTTCTTCTAATAGCAGAAAGGATTTAAGAATGGCTAATAACTGTTCTACCCATCAGAGCTTTCTTAGGTCGGCTCTGCCTCAGAGAACAGCCCTTGTCACTGAGAAAAGATTTCGCAAGAGCAGATTTTGCTAGAATTCAAAATGATTTGCAGTGATTCCCCAAATGGTTGTGAATCCAGCTTACTTTAAATGCAAGTTCTTCTCACCTCTTGTTCAATGGCACTTAGAGCAAAACTGAGAGTACCAGGTGGAGCCTTCCTTGCTGTGGGTGACAGCCAACACCTCCAACTCTGCCTCCTGCTCCAGCTCAGTCCTCAGGCTGAATCCCTGACTGTCAAGACAAACTGGCACAGCCAAACCCCACACTACTCCAGGAGCTCTCTGGTGGCAGTAGGCCCATGAACATATCTCATTTAAACATTCATTTTTAGAATATTGCAAATTTAAGACTGAGGACTGAACTTGTGCAGATGCAAACTGGCAAACTCCACAGCCTTAGCCAGCAGCCACACAATTTTGTGTGAAGGTTTCCAGCTGCATTTTGCTTTGCTATCTCTCAATTGTTAACAAAACCTAAACTATAGATAACTTTCACCTCCTTTAACAAAATACCACTTTTGTTTGAGGGTTCTTACTTGAAACCTTGCTCTGAAAAAAATTTCCTATTTGGTCACAGAGACGGGATTAGAAGCCAGGGACTCCAGCTGCTAATCCTTCCTGCTGCAGAGCAGCCACCAGGCTTTGCAGTATTACACTTAAACAAGCAATTAACTTCCCCTGCTGTACAAAGATGAGTCAGACTCCATAACCTGACCATAAACTTTGGAGGTCTTGGGATTAGAACTAGAACTAAGAACTTAAATCTGCATCTCTGGCACTTAATTGCCGTGACACCGGCCAAAACCTTGCTCAGATATTTAACTGAGAAACATTTTCATAACTCTTCCTTCCATATGAGTCCAGAGCAAGTCAGTGATCTTTGGGTAAAGTCTGCGAGTCACTGATCTTTTGGGTTAATATGACATCTTGTGTCAGATAAGGCCACTCTTTGAGAACTCTAACATAACAAAACTAGATTATAATTGACTATTATTGTGTTATATATATATAAAATACAGCATTATCATTCCTTACATGTACTAGCTATGATTCAGACAAGCCAATTTACCATCCACAGCTTCAGAATTAGCTTCAAAAAGAAAGAATGTAATATTGTTAGATACAGATGCACTTGATTTTCAATACTAATAGTGTGAAAATACAAAAAATTAAGGCTCAGCAACAGCAAACATGAGTTTCTGCTTTGTAGCTCTACTGTCAATCCCTTGTTTTGTAAAAAAAATTTTGTGGGTTAGAGTGGTATGTCCCATCCAGATCTAGAAAAGAAAACAAAAAACCATGTAACTTCCCCGAAATAATTTAGTTTCACAGGAGTTCTGCAAGCTAGGAAATACCCATGCAGAGCTCAAAAGTAATTTGGCAGAGTTGCTGCCTAGTCCCAATTACATGCATTAAATGGTAACAAGATTTCCCAGGCTGGCACTTTGAACAGTGTGGTTATTGCCTTTGTACATCTCACCAGCATTGGTCAAGCCTCAATGGATTTCACTGACGAAATATGAGAATTTCACAGCTCTGGGAAAAAAAAAAAAATCATCCTTGCAGAATAGGCAACATTCACAGTCTCTTGTGTAAGCTCATATTCAAACAGTAGTTTGCAAAGAGAAGAGCTCATTTTTGACTTCCAGCCAATTGTATAAGCTGGGCTTGATTTGACACTCGGAATTTCCTCAAGTGCAAAGTGTTTTACAGCAATGCCAGGCACAAGTATCCCCGCATTTCAGGGCTCTGCCATATGTGCTGAAAGAGCAAATTGCCCAGAAACATGCTTCTGGGGCTGGCTCTACTCTGCCATTGCATCTTAAAGAGAAATAATCAGTTTGTACTTCAGGATTCAGGAAATCTCGGTTAGAGTGCACTGAGGAATTCTGACAAAATACAGCTCACTGCTGTAGATTTCATTGAATATGGCACTTCAAAAGTCACCTACTTCTCACATTAAGTCAGTTTTCTGCTGCCCCATCTCTCAACTCACTTGGCTTCAGCCAAATGCTGCCACAAAATCTCCCAGTGCCTCAGAGGCTGACATACAGCCCAACTCCTGATTACATCACTGCTGTACTGAGCATTTCTGTACAAAATAAAGACATTCAAGCCACAGTTTGTCTACCCTGAATGGAGAATTAGTGTGAATAACTGGTGCCTTCCCTGCACACTGGCCAGAACACACAGCTGACTGCCTGTGAGGCTTTGAAGCCATCAGCTCCTTGCATGGGGAGAATGCAGCAGCAAAGCTCTCCTACCCCAAGGAGCAGGCTGTTCCCTCTGCAGTGTTCCAGCACACTGCCTCTCCTGGCAGGCAGAATTTAACCAATTCCAGGGGCTGCTTAAAAGAAAAACACAAACCCCATAGTTAATTCTCAGAGGAGTGACCCACGTCCTATTGCAAATATCCCCCAATTCCCCTCACCTCTCACCCAGAGAATGGTGAATGCATATAAAAGAAAGGGTCTTTAAAACATTTTCCAGAGTCTTCCCACATCCAAGGCTTCAGAGGCTCTCAGTATTTGAAGTATTAATGGAAGCGTTCCATACAATTCCCTGTGCACACATCTAAAAATAGCTATGGACACAGTACTAAGGTTTTTGTCTATATTTGCAAGAGTCTTACTTCCCTCTCAGGAACCACAACTTCCCATTAATGCTGACATTTATTTTTTCTTTAAAAAAGAGGTATTAAAACACCAGAAAGTCTTTTAACAGTGCAGGGAACATTGATAATAATATTAATACATCAATAACAACAATTTCAAATTATATTCTGGTGATGGATCATGAACATATTCTCTATATCAACAATGTCAATTCTGCTCTAAAAACTGATAAAGCCACATAATGGCATTGGCAGATCTGCTCATCACTATCCATCTGTTCTGCCTGTGACAAAAATATAGGTTTTTTTTCCCTGACAAACCCTATTTGTCCCATCTTTACCCACAATGACATCAAGCATGCCAAGCTGCAAGAAGTCAAAAGAGTATCTAACCTCGTGTCAGACTTTTTGTTCTGGACACATTAAAGAAGTAGTGAGTGGCTTCTCACATTCTCACAGTAGAGACCTGAGAGGATGGAAAAAACAAACAAAAAAAACCCAAACCACAAAACAGAACAGAAACCACACCACCAAAGCAATTCCTGCCCTGGCCTTGGTTTATAGCATAAAAGGAAATGTCACTAATGGGTGAAAAAGAGCCTGCAGATACACTCACCCAGACTCCCAAAAACACCCAAGCACCGGCCATCAGGCTCAAACTGAAGAAGGTCCCACCCCTGCAGCTGAATCCTGCTGGAATTCCCACTGCATCCAGGCTCTCCAGGAACCATTCCCAGTGGGATTTGTCTCCCCCTGCTGGTACTGGGGATTTGCAGCCCCCTCCCCAAACTGCCACGGGCACCCTCCAAGGAACAAACATCCCAGGACATTGGGAGACTCGTGACCAATGTATTCCTTTCTAAAACACAGACAGAAAACGGGGTGGGGGGATAATGAGGGCAGGGGAGAAGGGAGAAGAATCCCATTCTGATGACAAAAGAATTCCTATTCCAGTAGTTAAAAAACGAGGACAGACGTGACAATGGAAGCAAACATACAATGGAGCTTTTGTCCCCAAACTGCTTGGCTCCCATACAAGGAACAGAGGAACTTGGGTTGGTGGGGACTGGCTGGGGTAGGGGAAGAGAGAGAGGCTGATGCTTGTAAAATGAAAGCAAAATTGGTTCGTCTGCTTTAAGAAAGGCTGGGAAGACAAAAGCAAAAAAAAGCAGCCTGTTATTGTAGAATCCACCCACTCACTTCTGAAACGCTCAAAGACCCAGACAGGGATTTACAACCAGCACTTGTAGGCACTGAGTATGAAGCAGAAAACACTCAAATGCCCAGAGGCAGCTTCTGCAGTGCCAGAGAAGCAGCCTTTAGATTGCACAGGGTTACGGGCAGAGCTGTTTTCTTTCAGCAAGTCTGTTACTGCTGAGTCAGTCACTGAGCTGGGCATTGCAGACCAAAGGAAGGCACCTGCACGCTGCCATTTTCAACTCTAGTCAACCAACCAATGTGTTTTACTTTTTAACCGTCACACAACTTCCTGGAGAAACAGAGCATTCACGAGCAGACCAATAATCCTACAGCTTTGAAGCCAAAATAACAACAATGATTTAAAAAAAGCTGGTGTTCAGTTGACTGCAAGATGAGGGTGAAGAAAATGCCAGTGCTGAGTGGGGCCGTTTTTTCAGTGTCAAGGCACATTCAGAAAGATCACGGTCCTGTAAAGCTGCAAAATTTTGGTGATGATTTAAGAACTATTTTAAAGATAATAAATTCAGTCAAAACTAAGCATATTCCATTTAATAGCTCGCTTATACTGGGGAAGAAAGAGAGTGCTGATGTAGAGGTTTTCTTTAGCCTGAGTTAAAATCAGTTCAGAAAAGATTTATTTTCTCAGAGTCCACTATATCTGGCTTCTATTTATTTACACAAGTCTATATCCAGCACAGGTTTAAACTAAATGAAGGTATGGGTTTATACATATCATATGCAATTACAAACTAGGCATCTCCTTAAACCACCTCTATCTGTAAAACATTGTGTAGTTTTAAATTTTTTTAAAGGAATTATACAGTTGTTCATTCCCATTTACTCAGGGAACCAGACTTCTGCTGAACTTAGAAGCAAGATATGGGAACTTGTCCAAAATATTAAGGTGTTAATAATTTGTTTAATCCAGAAGCAGCATTTGTATCCTTGAGACCAATGTAATACATTTAAAATGCAGCCAAGTGCTTTTTTTAGTTACAAGTGAGGCACTTTCTAATCCCCTGGTGATGCAGCCTGCACAATAAAATGACAGCACCCAGATTTTCATGTTGTCAGTGCCACAGGTGCAAGACTGGGGTGGAGTTACAGAGTTTTTATGACACACCTGGCTGCAGTACTGACAGGGTCACAGCCCTGGTGCCCCAGTAACATTTCCCAGGTTACACCAATGGCATCCAAAAGGATCACCGTGGAACTGTAGCACCATGTTGAAGATGACAGCACACCAAATGATCCCTTGCATGCCTCTCTGCTTTGTTTCTGTGGGGCTTTTTTATTTTTCTGGTATTTCCTGTTTAATCCTCTAAGCCAGGGAATGCAGAGGTAGGCCTACTACTTTTGGAACGCTATTTATTCAACAAATGGGACTTTTTTCTCCCCAGTTTGATACTACTTTATTGCTAACCAGTACAGGAATGAACCTCTCACATGATCCCCATTCGAATCTCCCTCTACAAACAAAATCCATGCCTTACCACAGCACTTCCCAGGGAAAAAAAAAAATCAAACAAACAATCTTAGCAGATTGCTGATGCAACTATTGCTTACTGGATTCTCTCAGCAGTTGTTTCATGGCAAATTCAAGCTCCCTGTGGCACAAACCATCTTTTTATTCCACATTTGAACAGTGGTTAAAACAGCAAACCCTGTGTCTACAGATGCTAGGAATAATGGAACAATTAATCCATCCTCTCTCCCCCTGCACATCCTTCCCCCCACCCCCAGTGCTGTAACATGGAAATTGTTTCATTTTTAGCCTGAGGAAGTGAGGTTTATCCCATCATCCTGTGACAGCTTTACTTCACCATTTCATTTATTCTTTACCTATTTGGCAGTCTCATGATACTTCAGAGACAGATTTCAAAGCTATGCAACAACAAGGCTCAAACAGGCATCTTATTAGAGGAGACAGATGAGTACCTAAGGGCTGCAGCATGTGTTTAACTACAGCACCAGACACTAGAGAACCCACACAGAGAAGCAGCATGAGAGAACAATCAGAATTTCACTATTCAATTTCTCTAGTTCTCCTTCAGCTGTATAGACTTACTCTGTAAAAGAATCTGAAGGAGACTATACAAAGCCCTGTTTCTGTCCTTTAACCCCTCTAACTAAACAATGCTAACAGAGCAATTGAGGTACCAGGTTGTCTGCATCAGTACCTTGCTCCACTAAACAGGGAAGAAAAAGAGAAGGAAAAAAATCCTCTCCATCTTGCACATATGAAGAAAGAGGAGTGGATTATGAACAGCTGTCAGGAACATATCCCATACCAGAAGTGCAGCTATTTTGGCACAAGAGCATGAAGACCTAACAAGAAGAAAGCAGGGAAGAGAGCACATTTTTATGCTCACTGTCATCTTTCAGTTGCTTATCCAAGTTTCACTTGCAGACGTCAGGATGAAAAGAAACAGTCAGGGAGCAGCAGCCTGAATGGGTGTTGCATTCACTTCAAAAGAGCTGCATGCAGGAAGAGTTTGCCAGCATCAATATAGTGCAAGCTGGCAGGACTGGAAAGTTACAAATTAAGTGTGCCTTCATCAGTGACCTACTATGAACAGACCTACTGAGCTGCTAAAATATTTTTAGTTCAACCAATTCCTGCCTTTTTTGGTTCCTCTTGCTCTTCCAGTTTATCCAGTCATGTGCACTTTTCCACTCCCTCTTACTGCCATGTAGTTTTTCAAGTTTGGCTCCAATTACCACTTGTTTCTGCTGCTGAAGTGCTCAGATTTACAGCACTCCTGCAAACAGCTAACAGGGTGGCTCCATCTTGCACGTAGCGAGCTGTCTGTGAGCTGAAGAGAGATTTACACTGCAGCACTGTTCTCCTCCCCTGGGGAGATGGATGTACTCACCAGCTGATACTCGCTCCGGCGGCTGAAGGCTTCCTTGATTCCCGAATCCCTCCAGAGCGCGCCCAGGGCAGGCACGTAGAGCTGGAAGGTGGCAGGCTCGATGGGCAGCCCAGCTTTGTTCTCAAAGGCCATCAGGAACATTCCATGCTTCTCATTCTCCGTGTACTGCCAAGGGATCCCCAGTTTGTCCCGTGCGTCAACCAGAACCCTGCAGCCCTAAAGAATGATTCAGAAAATAAAGTGAATAAAGATTAAAGTGTAAAAGAACAAGGACTTGAAGGTACTTGAAGATTATTTTTTTGACACTGTTCTGCTGAGACTGAACTCAGAAGAGAATCAAAAACATTGTTTATTGCAACATTTTCCAACAGAAGTAAGATAGGGCCTGCTTCTGTAAGCAATTTTGCCACAAAATATTTCCCCAGGTGGAAAAAGTATCAGTGGCAACAGCTAATGGCAACAAGCAGTGCTACCAACAGATAATCAAAGTAAACATCAGTGAGAATATGAAAAGTGTCTGGGAATTAATAAAAGTGTCTGGGAACTAATGTGTGATCATCATAGCTGTCGTTTTGAAAGTAACACCATGCCTGAAACCATATTCTTCTATCTTTTTCTTTGCATTTGAGTTTCTGACACCAAGAAGGACATCCCAGCTTTCTCAAGCATTAGGGAAATCAGAAGAGCATTACAGGACTAAAGACATAGCATAGATTCCAAGCTACCAGGCTCAGGAAAGCAGATCCAGTTTTCCCTGAGAATCAGCTTACTTTTTCAACTTGCCACACATTTGCTAAGCCATGTGTGACAGGTAGGTTTTGCTACTCCAATACTGGAAAAGAAATCTGGAAGCAAAGTAATCTAGTTCTCAAATTCAACTCAGGATTACTGAGCTGGTTCTTTTCACATTTTGCAGTTTTTATGGAAACCTAATTTCATATTCATGGCAATAAGCCAAATACACGAGGCTAAAGAAATTTGAAACTTCAGTCTTGACTCTAACTTCACCTGCAGTAAATAGCTTCCAATGGCCAATATTTATTTCTCAATAGTGAGCCCCATTTTAGTAATGGATAGATCTGCTAATGGTGACTCAGCATCTCAAGTACCATCAAATTCACAAGTAAAATCTGTCGGTTATACTGGATTACTTTTTTCATTATGCTGATCTTCGGTTCTAGAGATGAAAATAAATAAAAAATCTCTAAAAGTGAAGTTCTGTTTCCACAGCTACTCACATGAGCCTCCACATTACTGGACTCATTTTTTTTGCATACTTTAAGCTATCAGGATTGCATGTATGTTTTATTAACACTTGAACCTTTGTGCTCTCCAGTCCTTTAGTAGCACCAGAAAATAACAACAGTAACTTCCCAACAGCAACCAAGATTAGAGAGGGAAGTGAGAAGCAACTTAGTGGAGTGTCACAGAATAGGAACTCAAAGTGAAGTGTCGTGGCTGTCACTATCCAGCAGTGCTCCTGAAGAGCAGCTTCCCAAAAACGTAAATATTTATGATTCTCTACTGATTGTGTTACTCCTTCTCATAAAGTAGAGAATGTATCTCCACAATACAACGAAAAGACTAAAATCAAATATATTTACCAACTGATGCTTTAAATTCCAGACATAACTATTTAGTAACTCTGTCATACAGACCAAAAGCCAACTCTCATTCCTAGTTGAAGAGTTTATCCCTTTATTAACAGAAGTCTTTCGATGGTTATTTGAACAGCACTAACAAACAGAAGCATGAAAAACCCACTTATAAGGCTCTGGCTCTGACTTGCAGATGCCTCCATGACATCTCACAGCTTCAGACACTTTTGCAAACCATCCTTTGCACAACACCCCCATCTTGGCTGCAACTGAAGGGCAGGGTCAGCTCCCCACTATGCTCAGCTGAGAACCTGGGCCCTGCACAGCTCCCAGCCCACACAGCTCTGACCTTCCCCTGCCTGGGCTCTGCAGGATCTCCCCTGGCTGCTCAGCTCCAGCTCTGGGGCTGCTCTAACCCTTCTCCACCTCCCAGCCCCTGCACAGCATCTGAGAGGAATGGCTGCAGGTCTGCACAATTCCTGCTTGGATAAAAGAGCACTGGGACCTCAGTCCGAGTGCATTTCCCCACACTGCTGTCCTGACTTTTCCCACTCCTGCTGGAGATAGGGAGGTTCTCAAGAGGCTGTTTGTTGTTAGGGAAAAGTTTCATTATTTGTGTGGAGAAAACCACAGAACAGTTTCAATCAAGGGCACAGAGACTGCTCCAGTCCCAGAATAGTCACTTATCTGCTGGCTGCTGCTTGTTGGAAACACAGGTTTGACCCTCTCTGAGAAAAAAAAAAGGAACTAAACTTAGGTCCCACAGACCCTGTGGGAGTGGATTAACCACTGTAAGCTCACCCATGGGGAGCACGTGGCACCAGCACCTTCCTCTGACTGTTCCAGAGACAGAGACGTTGCCACCAAGTCACACACAGAGCCTGATTTGGGACAAAGTGATTCAGTAGTGGGACACCAGCATCAGCACTGACAAACAGACACGCACTGCACGAAGAAAATAAAAACACAGGATACAGACTAGCAGGAATGCTGTCCTATGCACGCCCACAGCACCTCTCAATTTTTAGAACACATCTGCTTCAACATGTGTCTCTAAAACACATCAGGAATAAAAGTTTCACATAACGAGCAAAGTTAAAAATGTGACTCAGCAAAATCCCCAATAAAGTAAATCTAAACTTAACATTTCTCCATCTCCACAAAACAGTTCCATAAATGCGACAAACAGATGTCAGAAAGATGAGGAGAAACAGAGAAATCACTAAATTTAGATCCTATGTACTCCTATTCCCACATCACAGACTTACTGGTAACACTGTATTTTGCCACCTCACTGAGCATTTGATAATCCCTGCCTCATTAATCTGCAGAGCATGTCACCATAGGAAAGGTTTCTTCTTACTGGAAATACAAGCAAGACACTTTTCCTGCCCCTTTCCCTGACAGTTTTTCTGATTTTGTTCTACTATAGAAAATGTCAACTCACTCTTTCATTCATGAGGCTGAACACCATCAATCACCATTCTGTTTTCAAATCTGGACTATGGAAAAAAATGAATCAACAAGTTTAGATGGGAAATAAGCTTCTGAACACTTCAACTGATGTAAAGCTTTTCTGCTGGAGTTAAAGCAGGACCCAGAACAAGCATAGATGGAAAGAATTAGAATACACAGATAAGGATAGTGTCAAGAATTAGAAAATAGAAAACCAGCAGCATAATGGAAGCACCGGCTAGGAAGGAAAAAATAGGAAATTCTCTGTTCCATTCCTTTCTTAATAATTTTTAATATATTCAAGTCACTGCATAAATCCCTGGCATGCACAAAACCTGAACAGAATCAGGGTAGAAGAAGAAAAATGTGTAACAAGTGTGATGAGATCTACCTCATGAAGCACCATATCCTATACAGAAGAAAATGCTAAGTCTAGACATCCATAGATGTGAAAAAACTAAGGCATAACACACAAGAAGTCTAAAGAAATTACAAATCACTTGCAGAAAGGGAACAGACAAAGACTATTTCTCTCCATCCCCTTGCTAGGTAAATATGAGTTATCAAACAGTTCAAACTCAAAACCTACACACCCCTGGTCAGCCAAATGCATTTACACAGGACATTGGCCAACAGCATAAATGGGCTCCAAAAGCCATGAAGGAGAATAGATGGAAGCAAAGACCAGAGAGGACTATTCAATTACATTCCAGATGCAAATCCTGGCTCAAGGAGTTGCCAGAACCAAAGGCTGCCAATAACTGGAAGAGCACACCAAGGGATCACACTGCCTCGTGCTCGTACCCGATTTTGGTCGTGGGCTGTTTCTCCATGTCACAGACAAAGGCCAAGCTCCTCGGCCTGACACAGCTCAGCTGTTTGGAGCACATTTGCTACTCACCAGCAGGAAGGTTCTGTGAACATTGACACAAATGCTCATTACTAGGATTGGCTCAAATAGATTTTTTCTCCTTTACTTTTGAAAGCATTGTAGCTTTGAAAAACATCCAGGTTCTCTTGTATTTTTAAATAATAATTAAATGAATTTCTAGGAATTATTAGAAAAGTTATCATGAGCTAATGTCACTTGAAGCCAGAGATGTTTGCCAATACAGGACAAGAAGTGTTGCAGTACTTAAAGAGCAGCACGATTTAAGCACATCTTACATCTGCAGTTACACTGCTACATAAAACACAACACTCACTTTTTAAATTATTCATATGCTCCAGTACTTGAAGGATTCATTATCCCTCAAACCTCACACCTTTCGCCAGATGGACCAACTCAGAGGCCAAGTGAACACCCCCCAGTTAAGCACCAAACATAAAATTGGCACAACAGGTTTGGGGAGCACTTGCTCAGAGGCAAGACCAGTTTCTTCCATGCACACACCAGCAGTCAAGTGATCAAAAAACCTGATTCAGTGTCTAGAGAGAACCTGCAAACCTGCTCAGAGTTCGTACACAAATAGAAGAGTCTCTTAAAGTGCATTTTCTCAAAATAATTTTAGGGAACTATTACCAGGTATGAGATCACAGACAACAGAGTAATTGTTACACATGAAATACTACAGCAGGTACTTTTTACACTTTTACCATTAACACACTACTCAACCTCACAGCAACACCTGAAATCTCCAGTATCCACCTATCAGTTATGGGCCTGACTGTCCTGGGAGACTGCTGAGCACTCCCTGGGGGCTCCAGGTCACAGCTAACACGCACTGCTGTCTTCTCCTATGGCTGCAAACCAACAGGAACACTGCAGGCACAGGGAGATTCCAAAGTGTTTCCTACTGAGTGTTTTTCCTCACTGTTGTTGACAAGGAACTGGCAGAAGTCTGGGGATCTCATCTCACAGAGACCAATCTAAATTGGAGCTACTGCCAGCAGGATTGCTCCCACCTCAGCCCACAGATATTCTTTGGAGCCAGAGGAACAGTACAAGGTGATGAGGAACACAGGTCCAGCTGCACAGTTTTTAAAAATAAAGTTGTCAGTGTTAGCAAATATAATCATATGCACTGTTTGTAAATTGCTGTCTGAACACTGCAGAGAAGGTGACCTACTACAAACACAGTGATAGCAAGACAATCAGATTTTTACAGCACACTATCATAAAAGCATTAACAGAGTTTTCTTTGATCTATGTCCTTGGAGCATTACAGCCAGGCAGCAGTAGAGAACCCAACGTCATTCAGGAGAAGGTTTCACATTACAACGAGGTACCATCAAAAGGGGCATCTTTCCTGGCAGAGGAGTTCCACCCTCTTCTGTTTGATGGGTTTGTCATTTGCCTGAGCCCACAATCCAGCAAGCAAACATCAGCAAAAACCTGGCCATGCATATAAAAAGTGATTTCCAGCGGCTATATTAGTTTGCTGTGAGGTGAGACACACACAGGGGTAGGGGTGGGAGCAGCACCAGTTGGCCCAGTCAGACAATGAAAAGGCTCCCCAGCTCTGCATGTCCTTTCACCACTCACATATTCCAGTACCACCCAGGTGAGAGCAGGGTAAACAGCAAAGATGACCTACCTTCCAGGCCAGCATACAAATAAAAAATGGAAACAAAGGGGAAGTGTCATTTACCTAGTCCACAGGAACACAAATATTAAAAAACATTTGGATTAGCCACCGAGTCTCTGGATTGGGAGCAGCAGCGATGTCTGCTTGTCTGGAAACTCTGAAAAGAGTCCTTGTCTTTGACTGAACCCAGCAAAATGACGATAAATGCAGCAGGAGGAAAATATTCACTGCAAACTTTACTTGTAACTGGGCACAGGGCAGAGAGATGATGACCTCAGAGATGACGACTGGCTCAGGACCTCACAAAAAGCTCCCAGTTAATGCTTTCAGACTTGTCTGAGCAGCTTTCTCCTTGCCCTGAGACCATCCACCAGTATCAGTTCACAGTTAGTTCATGCATCTGCAGTTCCAAACGGGTCCCTGCCATGCTGCCCTCATGGATTCAGTACCCAGCACATGTGCTCAGACATGGTTTTCAATGCCAGGCTGGGACCAGCTCCTGACCTTCACTAGGCTGAAAAATCCCAGGCAAGGGGTGGAAACTCATTTGGAAACTCTGCAGCCTCCAATTCCTTTCAGCTTTTTCCTTGTTGGAATTTGCATTGAACTTGCTTTTTTAGACAATGTAAACTAGAGCTTGCTCCGAAGATTTCCTGTAAACATTTTTTACAGGACAATTTGCTATTTTTTTTGCCAATACTGTTTCCAAGCTAATTATAAAACTACATGTATAGTTAACCAAGCGAATAAGTTGGGAGTAAGCTCCCAAATTTAGTCACTTCAATGACTAAACTTTTGTCTGGAGAACATCAAAGTATGTGCCTGGAGTCTCCAGGGACTAAGTCATGTTCTGCAACACTAATGCCTACATCACAAGAGCATTGTGAGCTTCATTTTGGAACTACTATGAATATTTATCATTTACTACTGACCATTACTCTTGTTCCAGTATCTGCCATGATGCTGTCTCCCAGCCCAACCAAGAGACACCCCAAATGCAAAGAGACCACCAGAGTTGATGGAATTTACATTTAAGACATAGAAAATACACCCGCAAGTTAGTAAGAGATCCACTGATGAAATTAACCTGTAACAACAAGATCAACAAAACTCATCAGGGTTTTTTGTCTTTTCTACATAAACTAGTGAATATTATTTTTCTTAATAAAATAAGCTCAGAGCAAAGATAATCAGAATTAAAAGACTACTCTAGCACAGAACTTTAGCACTTCTACATTAAATTTAAAGAGTCTAATTAACCACAGTTCCTATACTCTCCTTGTCATTCCTCTAAAAAGAAGCTGTTCCAGCAGAAAGGAGATTGACACTGTCCTGAGACCAGCTACTCAAACAGCTGGATCCCAGCTCTGAAGCAACAGATGGAGTGTGACCATCATCACCTCCTAATGAGTTTCTAAAATCATTTGCACGTAAACCCAGGGAAGTGTGGAGTCAAGACAACTTAAAGAGCAACTGGGGTTTACCTCATATATTGCCCCTGAGTTTGCAGGCCACTGGAAGAAACACGCTTACATTACAAATGAGCAGTAACTTGGTCACTTGCAAATGTAGCTTCCAAACAAACAGAGGAATAATCTGTCCCCACACGCCAGAGTTTGTATCTGTACCTGGCTGCAACTTGAAAGTTGTAAAAGAGTTTTCTTGGTTTGTTTGTGGATGACAGGAGGCACAACCACTTTACTTCAGGCACCATAAATACTATTTAGGTACATTCAAGGTACACAGAGTCCCAGCAACAGGCCTGGTTTAGTACTAATTGCAGAAGTCTAAAGTTCTTAAAGCTGCCTTCAGCACAAGCCACTTATTTTGCTGAACTGCCACTCATATTCCTGCTATCAGGGAGAAATGCTCTCAGGTATCCCCTCATGTATTGCAGCTGCACTCAAAAGTCCCAAAGGACTGTTCCTCAAAGATTTCACATGTTCAGAATCTTTCCTTGCTTTTTCCCCACTCAGAGCTCACAAATGAAATTACACATAATTTCCTGTGCAGTCCTTCCCTCTGCAATTCCAGGCTTTTCAATTCCTTAGTCAATCATTACACTTCAGGCCACAAACAAGAAAACATGCATGGATGTACTGAAACCTTGAGCTGGTCTTTCCATCCTCAACAGGAAAACTCACATTACCAAAAGAGCTCAATGGATTATACTTCAGGCTTCTAAAAGCTGAACTTTTTCTCTCTTCAGATCGAAATCTCCTAAACAAGCTGGTGCAAGTACCACTCTGGTGCTTGTAGATTGCTGTAATTATTTTCTTATGCAACTAAACCGGGTTTTTTTAAGCAGCGTGATATTCACATACTTGAAACAAAAAAACATTTAGACAAGGAACATCAGAGTTGTGACCCGTTGAGTTTCTGAGCTCTTTAACTTTTATCAAAGGAAGCAAATAGAGCAGCAAGGCCAACTCATCTGTTTTGGATGGAAGGTATCAAAAAATTCCTGTAGCTACAGTTGGAAAGCATCAAAACACTCTGTAATGCCACCACACATTGCTTAGATTTGAAACTTAAGGCACATGACAGTTTTCCAAGTTTCTCTGCATAGCCAGGAGTCACCTCAAAACTCAGACCTCAGCAGCCAGACAGCCCTGTCCTGTGCACTTTCCTTCTCCACGTGGGTGTGCTGAAGTCTTGAAGCCTGTGTACTCATACCAGAACATTAACACTACTGCTTTTCACTTCAATCACCAAAAAGTTCCAAAAAGTTACTTTGAAACTTAGCCTTGATTAACAAGCAAAACCCGAGTTAACCGATGACTATTTACCTTAAACCAAAGCAAAACTCCTGTATTTGAATACCATCCCACAAATGCCAGAAAAAGCTAGCAAGGCCCTGAACCATCACCTGTACTAAATGGAAAAGTAAATTCTGTATCATAGGTTTATTTTGCGCCAGCATTTTGTTTCTGACTAGGGTTTCCCCAAAATGGGAGATGAGAACCAGAGAGAACAGGGTAAGCAAAGAACTCAGCATTAAGAAGATACCAGAAGGGCAAGAAGGTGAAAACTCAAAATAAAGTGGAAGCTGACACTAATGTCAATTCATGCTTAACACTGTTATTTTCAAAGAGGTTTCACATTGTGTTCTTTGAAGCAGTTTCCTCATTCTCCATAAGCTGTACAGTTGCCTAAACACTACTGCAATAAGCATTTCAGAAATAGCCAGCAGTGTTACAAGAGTAGGAATGCTCCTCCTTCAGAGAGGAGTTTAGTCATGGCTGGAAAATGAAAATTGACCATTTAATCCCAGAGATTTACACTGCATTTCTAACTCAGATCTCAGTGCTGCAGAAGCTTAGGAGGACCATTGTCTGACCAGGCTGAGGACTGTGTGGAAAAATGGGCTAAGGTTGCTGCAGCTGTACTTGACAATGTCACACGGATTTAAATGCTGTTTGATAGGATCATTTCCACTTCACATTGTCCACATATAGTGCTAAAAATTCATCTGAGACCTTCTACTGTCGGTTAAACACATGGTGATCTTGGCTTCATTAAGTCTTAGTGGGTGATCATTGAACTTCCTGAAAAAGTGAAAAGAACCAGTAGTCTAAACACTCTGTTATAGAAAGAGCAGCAATCACGTGCACTTGACAATTCACATTGTCAAAGAAGCTAAACAAGTTTACTTTAAACACTGGATGTTTATCCACAAAATAAAGTTTAGTGCAAGCGACTATTACACAATTACCCTAAAATAAAAGGCACTGACAATCACTCTGTTTTGAAAGCTGTTATTCTGTCTCGGTATTTGATTTCTTCCTGATGATTATGGCAGAATATCAAGGTGTTATCAAGTTTCTTTCTGATGAGCAAAAATGCAAACAAAACATCTACTGCCTTCCCACCAGAAAACTCTTCTAGTTCTCTTTGTTTGCTCTTCCTCCTTCTGCCTACTTTTTCCACAGTGACTGTTCCCAAGCCATTCCCCAAAAACTTATGGGGGAGGATAAATTGTATTTTGGTATGCAAGAGCCACCTGGGTTATCTGGAGAAGCAAGGGAAGGAAGAGTCTGACACGTATCTAAAGGAGAACCCTAAAGTAACCTTAACACTCCCAAACCACCACCTGCAAGGCCAAAAGGGCAATCAATCTGCTGAACCATATTAACCCACTTTAAAGCTACTTCTTAATTTTATTTTCAGGATAAAAAGAGTTTAAAAGGTTCAACTGACATAGTCCAAGAAGTGCTGTTAACTATCAGAACACCTGACTGCTATCTTGAGGACCAGGATCCTACTTTGAATTCTGCAAATCTACCCAGAGCCATGCAGCAAACAAATGTTTCAAGTGTGTGAAACACTACTACTCCCCTGCTACAAGGAGGAGACACTTTCCTTTCCAAAGCACACCGAGTTCTACTACTGAAAGCTCTACACCTTCTGCATACATAAAATATTACATCATTTTACCACAACTGCTACTGCTTAGACAACTTAAAGAGGAAGGAGGCTCAGATTTTTCCATTTTCACAAACTGCTTCCCTAAAAGCTTCTGCTACTACCTGAAATTAGTAGCAGCAAAAAAAAAAAAAATCACTGACAGGACCACAATAAGCATTAAGAGCTAAAATAAGACTCCTTACTTCTAGGCATAAAGATTGAAAAAATCATAACACTCTCATTGCTCACATAATTACAATCAGAGAGAAGCTTCTGAATTTCAACTTTCTTGCAGTTAATGGGCTCCAGCCTGAAAATGGACAAAAAAAAGGAAAAGAAAATTAGACAACAATTTTCCTGTTCATTAACAGAAGTGAAAGCCCTTTATGGAATAGCAGCATTCTTAAAAACAAGAGTCATTGTATGTGTGCACTTATTAAGTGCACATAAAGCTTCTATTTAAACACAAATCTGGAAACTCAAAAGTAACTCGTTATCTTTAACTTGCATAGTTCCCTTTCCTTTAACTTTCTATGAAATCTCACAAAGCCTCACAAATCCGTGCCCACAAAAGAATGGTGGCGGTCCTACAGAAAAATATAGGCAGGAAAGCAGCATTTCTTTTAGGGAAAGATGATGAAGACGAAGAGAGAAACGCTCCTGAGTGAGCTTTTTATGTATCTTCAGGTATTTCTTGAAAAGCAGTCACTTCTACATGCACAGAGCGTCAACGCTTGTTGTTCCCTGAAAGGAGCAGTATTTGCAAAGGTTGCTTTTCCCTAGTTACGGAATAGTGGTTTGTAGACCAAAGGCTCTACCAGCAGCTTTTACAGTCCCTGGTCAATAGAGAAACACGCTGCCAGCACTATAAAAACTGCACGCACACTGACTAAAACTTTCCTGCAAAGGCACCAGACCGAAGCTACTTCCATTTCAGCTCCAGGTTCGCTAACACCCACACTGCCCAACTCTGCGGGCCTACACTCCCCCACTTCTAAAGATGCAGCAAGTAACAACCACTTGCAGCCACAACATCTGTACGAGTACCCCTTTCTTGTCCCATCTCGATGTGCAGACTAGGGATACTCTGCAAAAGCAGAGAAATGCCTCCTCATTTCTTCAAATCTTGAAGTTTCTCCAATTCCGACTTCGAGGATGCTCTCATAATGTTTTTTCCAGAAGGCAGGCCACACCTATATCCTCTTTCCTCTGCGTTTCCACAAAGCTCTTCTCAATCCCCTTTGCAGGAAAATTTCCTTTGAGCCTTTTCCACGGAAGCCTTCAGCCGGGTAACGCCGGAACCCGCACTGCCCAGGCCCCCCGCAGCACGAAGGTCCCCGCCCTCCCAAACACCTGCACCGAGACCCCTTCCCGGGACGAGGAACACCGAGAGCCGCGGCGGGGCAAGCGGGGGGCGCAGCCGCCGCCCCAGCCGAGCTCTCGCATCCTTTTCCGACGGCGACTCCGGGCACGGCCCAAGCTCCGGGCGCTGCGGGATGTGCCGGCGCCGGCCTCCAACCCCCCTCGGCCGCCCCTCACCTTGAGGATGTTCTCGTAGATGGTGGCCCGGAACTCCAGCAGCGCCTTCTGGTCGAACTCGCGGCCGTGGATGATCCGCATCTGCTTGAGGAAGGTGGACTTGCCGCTCTCGCCGGCGCCCAGCAGCAGGATCTTGACGAGGCGGCGCACGGCGCGCCGCTCCCGGGCCAGCATCGCGTCGATCTCCCGGCTGCGCCGCCGCGCCTCCCGCTCGGCATCGCGGCTCCGCTCCTTGCCGTCCCTCCGCGGCTGCTCTCCGGCGCGGCCCGCGGCCTCGGCCGGCAGCAGGCAGCGGCTCAGGGTGCGCACCACGCCGGACATGGCGGCGGCGGCCCGGCCGGAGNAGGCGCCCGGAACCCTCGGCGCGGGGTCGCGGCGGTGCCGCGGCGGGGCGGGGGACACGCGGCCCCGGCCCCTTACACAGCGAGCACCGCCGCCCGCGCGGGGAGGAGCCCGCACCGTCTTCATTGGGAGGCGGCGCTGTCGCTCAACGCATCCGTTCTCCAATTGGAGGAACCGGCATGTGGGGCGGGGCCAAGTGGGAGACGCGGCTCAGGGCACGGCAGGGCGGGCCGTGCCCAGAAGGAGGCGGGGACAGGGGCGCGAGCACCAATCAGCAAAGAGAGGGCGTGGCCTCGCTACCTGGGGTGGGGCCTGAGAGCTTAACGGGAAGGCGGGCGCACCGCCTGTGGCGTGGNAGCTCTCGCATCCTTTTCCGACGGCGACTCCGGGCACGGCCCAAGCTCCGGGCGCTGCGGGATGTGCCGGCGCCGGCCTCCAACCCCCCTCGGCCGCCCCTCACCTTGAGGATGTTCTCGTAGATGGTGGCCCGGAACTCCAGCAGCGCCTTCTGGTCGAACTCGCGGCCGTGGATGATCCGCATCTGCTTGAGGAAGGTGGACTTGCCGCTCTCGCCGGCGCCCAGCAGCAGGATCTTGACGAGGCGGCGCACGGCGCGCCGCTCCCGGGCCAGCATCGCGTCGATCTCCCGGCTGCGCCGCCGCGCCTCCCGCTCGGCATCGCGGCTCCGCTCCTTGCCGTCCCTCCGCGGCTGCTCCCCGGCGCGGCCCGCGGCCTCGGCCGGCAGCAGGCAGCGGCTCAGGGTGCGCACCACGCCGGACATGGCGGCGGCGGCCCGGCCGGAGCGCTCACTACGCCGCCGCCGAGACCCCGAGCTCCGCCAGCATCGGGCGGAGGCCGCCGAGACGCTGCGACC
>VWZV01007375.1:922638-1045902 GCA_013397155.1 Irena cyanogastra
GCTTAACGGGAAGGCGGGCGCCCCGCCTGTGGCGTGACGTCACGCCAACAACACGGGACACGGCGTGACGTCACGGGGCGTCCAGGATGACGTCAGAGGAGCCGCGGCGGCGGGGCCTGGGCCGGCCCTTGGGGTTCCGAGCCGGCGGTACCGGGGCGGTGTTTGTAACGTGAGGGTCAGAACCCAGCGGGGTTTGTTCTCACCAGAGCGATCCGGTGGCCAGCTCATGCAGTGACGTAAAAAAGTGTCATCGCTGACGTCATCAGGGAACACACGTCCATAGCACTGCAGCATCCGTAGATCCTTACTCAGCCAGATTAAACCACGCAGGGATTTGTCTCAGAGCCGGCTGATCCCGGGTGGATCCGGCCTCTCCTCTGGCATCCAAAATGCAGCAGGCAGGGCGAGCCCCTCCCGTGGGACGCTGCAGGCCCTGGTGACCCGGGGTGCCATTCCTTGCAAACATGCTGCAGCAATCCAGCGCCGGGCTGATGGCGAGGTGGAGATTAAAGTATCAAAGCACACATTTGAAAGAAAATCCCCCTCGGTCTCGTGATTAGGTACTGGAGGGAAAAAACCATTTTGGGAAGCAGCTGGTGTGTGATCACCGAGCAGTGGCTGGGATCCCAGACCTTCTGGCTGCAGAATGAAATCATGAAAGACAGGCACATGTCCTCAGTTCTATGAGATTATTTGTCCTTTCTGCATTACTTCTGTCTGTGCTTCCAAGTGTTTATGCCGTAAACATCTATTCCAGTTTCAGTTTCAGATTGTTTATCCTCCCCAGGCCTGCTCCAAACATGGGGTAAGTGACACAAGTATAGAGAGCTGAGGGAAACTACTAGAATGCCTGGGATTTCATAGAATATTAAGGATGCTCTAAGAGTCCCAGGCTGGTTTGGGTTGGAAAGGACCTTAAAGCTCATCTTGTTTCACCCCCTGACATGGGCAGAGACACCTTCCACTGTCCCAGATTGCTCCAAGCCTTGTCTAACCTGACCCTGGACACTTCCAGGGCTGGAACAGCCACAGCTGCTTTGGGCAGCCTGTGCCAGGGCCTCCCCAACCTCACAGGGAACAATTTCTTCCTAATACCCAATTTAAATCCACCTCTCTTCAGCTTAAGGCCATTCCCCCTTGTCCTGCCAAAAGTTCCTCTCCAGCCTCCTTGTAGGCATTGGGACATTTTAAATGGTCAGGAAGTCACTGATTTAAAGCAAAAAAATTTAAAGAAAACCTTTCATGGAGGTGAGAACCCTGTGTGAGGATTAATCCCACTGAGATGCTGTTGTCAACTCTTCCCCAAAGAACGAGGCTTTTTCTCCCTGGCAAGAAGAGACATTTCAAAGCACATTTAGATGTCGGAGATTTCAGGAGACCGGCACAAAACTCTTAGTCCTGAGCCATTCACTACAGAAGCTTTCATGAGCAGCTTCCTTTCCATGGTTTTACCCTTGGGTTGTAGCTGGAGCCTCGGGAGCGGCTCCGTGCCCCCCCGAAGCGCTGCTGTAGTTCGGCAGTTCCCCACTGGATGTCACGATTGCCCCGCCAGAGCCCGGCCACCAACAGCCCAGCCCCGAGCCCGCTCCCGGGGTCGCCGCAGCTGAGCGCTCCGGACTCCCGCTGGCACCCGCCGATGTTAAACTGCCTGGAAATCAGGCCCTGAGCAGCTGCGGGTTGGCGTTTTCCGATTAGCTCGGTTTCTCCTGCCCTCCTGGCTTTGTCTGTGCCCTACTTGAGGTGCTCTTCTGGCTTCTGGGGTGCTGAGGGGCTTTGGCAGAGTGTTCAGTAACTGTGAAGTCCCGCTCCAGTGACAGACCTGCTTCATCTGGGAGAGGGAAATTATGGTATACAATAAACTAATCAAATAAATCAGTTGCCAGACGTCCTTAGTTCTCCATGCATTCATCCATGAAAGCAGCTTTCAACAGCTCCCATCTAATTGTCAAAAGGAAAAGGTCCGGCCCTCCCTCCCTGTGGCTCCTCCTGGAGTCCCCGGGAGCAGCACAAAGCACAATTCTGTTTGCTCCTGCAGCAGCCGGGGCTGGTGCTGTGCCTGGGGCCGGCCAGGGCTCACAGCCACACGTGACAATCCCTACTGTCCCTGCAGAGGCTTTGTCATGAGCCTAAGCAGAGGTGAAAGTGTCCCTGATGAGAGACAGGTTTGTTCTCAGCCTCAGAGAATTCCTTTTCTCCTTTTCCTTATTATCTGTCCAGCTCTATGCTTCAGGATTTCTGGTTCATCTCCCTTCTTTGGGCATAGACTGAAATGAAAACAACTTATATTGATACAAAATAAAATAAAGCGATTTCAATTACTTCATTTTTCTATCCTTTTACATTCTGTTTTCTCTTTTTGAATCTTTTTTTTCTATTTCTACTCTGTTTTCTTCTTCCCCATCTCTGTTTCTTCCTATAACTCCTGTTCTCTTTCTGCTGATTGTGCAGCTGATTCTATTCCTTCTTCTTTAATCTCCCACAGAGGGAGGGAAAAGACTAAAAGATGGAAGAGAACAGAGAACTGGAGGATAGAAAGAAAGGGCCAATGAGGGAAGCATTATTTCCATTTCCCCTATTGGCTACGAAGCAACTGAATTATGAGCAGAAAGATGGGGGGCTGTTGGGGAAAGGCTAGGGGATAAACTTTTGGGGCTCTGGCCCTGAGAACATCTGCAGATGAGAGCTGGAAAGGTGCCTGGCAGCTGGAGAAGACCCAGTGGGACAGGGCTGCTGCCACTCGAGCTGAGGGTGCAGCTGAGGGACCCTGCATTAAAATCTGACTGTTTGCCCACACCTGGGACACAGCTGCTGTTCCCCTGAGTGCCACCAGCACTGCCACGAAGAGCATTTTGCTCTGTGAAACTGGAAAGCAAATAAGCCCCAAGGAAGATTTGCCCCTGCTGCAGTAGCAGCACCTTGCAGCAATGCCAGAGCTACTGCAAACACAACCAAAACTCCAGAGTTTAGGCACAAAACTGAAGATCTTAGCAGGATAGCAAGTGAAAGTGTGCAGTGATGGAATCACCCAAAGTGATAAATCACCCACCCCGTGCTGGGTGAGCAAACTGAGTCAGAATATTGAACTGCTGCTCCTACAGGGCAGGTGCACTCCTGGCTTAGCCTGGGTGATTTGAAGATCTCTGGGCCCTTGAATTGCTCATTGTGCATTCAGGCAGCAAAGCTTGTAGTTCTGAAGAGCATTTATGATCTAAACTCCTTTCGCTGCTTCTCTGTTGAGACTGTGACTCTCTTTGCCTGAGGAGGTGCTGGAGTTTATGTGCACTTCAAGCCTTACCTAAGCTGGTAGTTTTGTCGTGTTAAAAGTGCCATGTTCTGCTTATTGCATTCTCGAGGTTTTATATGGCTTTTTCAATGGCCTTCTCTCTGCACACTCCCCACGGCAGAATGAAAAAGTGCAGAGAGGCAAAGGGAATAACATTCTCCTGCACAGGAATGAACAAGAGCAGTTCAAACAGATCAACCATTTTCTAGCAACATCCTTAAGTATATGGGAACCTTCTGGTACTGAAGTATTATTTTTTTGCTGTAGGTATTGAACCCTTGGCTGGTTGTTATCTGCAAGACTTTATGATCCCTATTCTATTCTCTTTCTGAGACATCCCAATTTTTTGAAGTGCTTGCAGTCTTAACACTTGTGAAGCCAAAGAAAACTGAACTAATTTGGCATCTCTCAAGAAAGAAATCCACTTATTAGTGAATTTGTATCTCAGTATTTGCCTTGTCCCTTTTAATGCCACTGGAAGGGCTGAGAGAATGGGGTTTGTTCAGCCTTGAGAAAAGGTTGAGGGGAGACCTTATCTGTCTTCACGTTCCAGTATTTAAAGGGTGGCTACAAAGAAGATGAAGTCACCCTTTTTACCAGGAGTCACATGGAAAGGGCAGGGGGAATGGGCACAACTTATTCCTGAGGAGATTCTCACTGGACACAAGATGAAAATTTTTCACAATGAGAGCAATTTGTCAATGGAATAATCTCCCCAGAGAAGTGGTGGATTCCCCAGTATTGAACACTTCTAAGGTTCAGCTGGACAGGGTGCTGGGACATCTTGTCTAGACCAATTTTATGCCAGGAAAGGCTTGACTAGATGATCCTTGAGATCCCTTCCAACCTGGGGAGGAACTCTATTATTTCAGTGTATTCTGATTTTAATTATATTTTCTTTCCTCTTTGATAGTTCTGTGAATACAGAGGCTGCAGAACCTTTGATTCATACTGTTTGTGAGTTCTCTTGCAGTGGATTCTCTTGCAGTGGCCCAGCCCAGCTGCCACCAAGCAGTCAAAAAGCTAAATTATGTCAAAGCAATTACTCCTGCTTCTCTTATTAAATTGGAAGCCACTATTTTTTCTTTTCCATGTGGTATTTTCATCTTCTGTCCCACAGAAGACACATTACTCATATACATAAAATATGTGAGTCGTGACACTTCATGGAGTTAATTTTCACTATTTTCAGACTGCTTGACAGCAGCCTGTTCTCCTTCATTAAACACCAGCCAGTGAGTGGATTAGTTTACTTTCAAAACACAAAACTTCATATTAATCCACAAACAATTAATTATTGAGAGAAGACAAGCATATTTTGAACCCAGCCTGTGACTTTCCTACTTATTTCATGCAACGAGGCATGATCTGTGTAATTCCAGGCATGTCCTGCCAAGCATCCTGCAGTTCTTAGTGAAGATTGGATGTTAGGAAAAAATCCTTTCCTGTGAGGGCCTGGCACAGGTTTCCCAGAGAAGCTGTGGCTGCCCCATCCCTGGAAGTGTCCAAGGCCAGGTTGGACAGGGCTTGGAGCAGCCAGGGATAGTGGAAGGTGTCCCTGCCTATGGCAGGGGGTTGGAACCTGATGGTCTTTAAGGTCCCTTCCAACCCAAACCATTCTGGAATTCTGTGAAGTTACTGTGACTGCCCCCCAGGATGATGAACCTTGGTTCTGAGAGTGAAGAAAGATCAGAAGTTGAGGTTCTGCTCCAAGGTGTTTCCTCAGAGGGCACAGAACCTGGGGCTGGGGGACCTGAGTGGGGCTTTCTCAAGTTCTGAGTTTGAAATCTGGGGACACGTTCTGCAGCAAAAGGAGCACAACAGGCTCATGCTGGCTCGAGTGCTCTTGGGGTACAGAAAAACTTGGCATTGCAGAAACAACTTAAAAGCAGACCTAAGTGCTGAAAGCATTTGGACCTATGATTTTTTGTACAAAAAAGTACAAAAGGCTCCAGCAATAAGTAGCTTTGTCAGTTTAGGTGCATTTTGTTTAGTCATCCATGTCATAAAAAGTCATCAGAAAACAAGATGAGTGACATTAAGAGGGGGGAAAAAAAGGGCACAAATCTATAAATTGCACAAACAAAGCCAAAGCTCTGGGAGCAGAACCTCACATATTTGCTGCCTAGCTATGTCCATTTTTCCTGCATTGTTTTTAAAATGACTTTTCATCTGGCGATGCAGAGCCAAATATCTGCACGGGCAGCATGTATCTCCCCAAACTCGTCAGGAATTAGCAAGCCTTAATAAAATTTATGCATGGCTTGCTATTGCAGTTCCACATCTAAAGGGAAAACAGATGTTCTCTTTAGTTATTCTCTTCATGTCCGAAGGAAAGCTGTTGGTTACAGTTTGTGCTTAAAAAAACTGGTGCTGAAAAGGTTACAAATGATGCAATTTTTGCAGTCCTACTCCAAGGCTCTCTGTGAACCTGAAATGCTGAGGTGACACTTGCAGATGCCTGTCACCCACTTACCAGCCTCATATTTCTTAACACCTCCACTTTAGGATGAATAAATGGAACAGAGTTCCCAGTATTTGCCTGAGATCACCAACAGGGTGGCTGGCCAGGCTCCGAGCCCCTGGGCTGGATCCACGGTGAGGTTCCTCAGCCTGGGCTGCTTCAGAGGTGAGGCAGAAGGGATGGATGGTGCACCTGAAAGGTGTCATTGGACACATCACTGAATGGGCCTCTCAAGGCTTCAGCAGGAAGAAGGGAGGCCTTGATTCTTCACCTCCCTCACCTGGCTCCCTTCACTGAGCACGTGTACACGCTGCCCACAGCATTCCCCACTCACACTGCAGATGGACAATCTTTGCTCTTTCCATTTTTACACAAATATTTCCAAGATGTGCAAAAAGTGTTGGCACTTACAATGAGTGTTTGCCATCTGAAGGAGTTTGCCCCTGCAAACATGGATGCATGCATGCACATCAATCTGAAATTCATATTCATTTTGCAGGTGCATGTCAAACACAGAGCCTTTCAAAATGCTAATATTTGTCTGTTTCTACAATGTATTTATTCATTGCTCCCTGAAAGAAGGATCCCAAGCTTTCTTTATTCCTCTGCAGCTACCAAGTGGACATTGGTATAAAAAGCTGCTCCCTATCCACATAAAAAGTCCCAAAAGAACAGCAAATGCAGTAAATTGTAGACATTGGTTTAATACCCTTTCTAAGTGTTTATTCCAACAATCCTTTTTAGCCTGTGAATATTCATGGTCTTAAAATTAATATGAAAGATAAACACTCACACCACACCTAAATGAGACAACCAGCTAATTTAGGAATTATTGCTCTCCCAAAAATGGAGAAGGAATAGGCTCTGTCACTTAAAGAAACGATAGCAAATGATGCAAAACCCAGGTGGCAGGAATGCAGAGAAGAGCTGGCAGGAGCTAACCAGATGAGTGATCAGCATTTTATTCAGACAGTGTTTCAGCGTCCACCCAGAGGAGATTAAGTATCCTGTCCTCTCAGTGCAGAGAAAGAGAAATAAATCAGGTTTTACCACAAGTAGGGTGGCAGGGAGTTAATTAGGAATGGAAAAAATATATTTCAGTTTGAAAAGGAATAAAAAAATGGACAAACGAAGGAACTAAAATACACTGAAAACATGTTGGAACCCACCTGGGAGGCTGACTGAGAATCCTGCCCGGGAATCTGCAGCCACAGGGGACTGACACAACAGGTGATGCTGACAGCCCTCTGAAAGCTGCAGTCCAGCAGCCAAATGCTGCTGCTCTGAGTTGTTATATGAAAGCAGACATTTCCCATAGCCTGTCTCATGTCAGAGTCTCTCTGAAAACAAAGCGTATAAAAAAAGGCAAGGTTGCATAAAGAAACAAAAGAACCTTCGTTTTCTTCTTAACGTAGTTTTTAAAAACCACAACCCTCGTTAAAGTCAACAGGACTTTGCTCCACATCTCTTCTAATTTGCCTCCCAGGACTTGAGCGAAACTAGAAGATGACAGATTCTGCTATTAGAGCAAGCAAAACTACACCAGAAAATCAGCAGAAGCCACAAGCAGCAGAACAGTGGTGAAACCACCTTATTGCCCCATGTTCAGTGATTTCCATTAATGATTTAACAGCAAAGGTCAATTAAATGAGTGGTGGATACTGATACCCGCTGGCTGTGGCTCTGCTCTGTGCTGTTGGAGCACGTGGACACGGATATGCTAAAGCAGGAGAAGCTTCCAAAGGCAATGCACCATTTCCCCCATGGCCTGATCCAGGTTAGATGTGCCTGGGGCATTTCCTCTGCTCCTAACGAGCATCAGTTCCAAATGAAGGCTGCCAGTCCCTTTCTGTCAGCTGAAGGACAGTGTTTCTAGGAGGGATAAAGGATTCTGTTTCCCTCTGGGATTACACCTGGCTACCAGGGGGTTTGGGGTCATGCTGCCTTGCAGGAGGCAAAGTCCTGGCTGTCAGCTGAGGGGTGCCACTCACCTCTGTGGAAAATGGCACAGGGCCTGCTCCGTGCCATTCCAGAGCCCTTCATGCCAGGAATGCCGTGGGCTGCAGGTCACTGCTCAAGAGGAAAGGCTTGGATGTGAATGAATGCATGAACATGGCTTCTGGCTGAAATATTTAATCAATGTGGAAGTGACTTTGTGCCACCAGTGAATATCAACATTGCTCATTTTGGGTAAAAGCTGGGAGTCACATTCCAACAATATATTCAGAAAGCATCAATATATTCAGATTGCATCCGCTGATGCAGGAGCACAGGCTGTGGTCAATCACCATCCTGGTAATTTAGGAGAGTGCAGAAGGAGTGCTGGCTTTTGAGTGTCTCCATGTTTGTTATTTATACACCATGTCATCTGGAGCTGCTTGTTTGCTTGTAGCTTTGGGCTGACAGTTCCCTGATTCCAAAGGCAATTCAGCCCCTGACATAAAGCAGAGGAACAATGCAGAGTTCCTGTAAAACAACAGTGCTCCCCCCACTGCTGTCAGAATGCAGGGATTAGATGCAGAATAATGCAGTCCCTGATCAAACCTGCAGCTGTAATTCAACCTCTGGACAGTGCTGATGCCATAAATTTGGGAAGAAAGTGCAGCTCAAGCGATTTGTGAACAAGAGCTGATGAGTCCAATTGAATTACAGTTGTGGGAGCAGCCGGGATCCCCCTGCACCAAATCATTACTAATGAGAGCCAGAGAGTGATTACTTACAACTTTAATGAAATTGAATTTTAATTTATACCCTTGGCTAGAAGAAGGAAGAAACATACACTGAATATTTGGGGGTGACAGGGCAAAAGTACAAACAGAAACCCAAAATATACTGATGGACAATGCATTCTCCTGGAAGAGAGAAGATAAAATTTTATCTTAAAAAATAAATTCATATTTAAGGAAAAAGTTGTGATACAGTGAGGACAGAATAAAGCTATTCTATATCACAGTTCTGATGATGAAAGAGCTCAGAAAGAAAATGCTCAGATGGGTTTTCTCTAAACCATTTACTATGTTCCGAAGAAAGGGAACTGTTCAGCTGATTCTCAAACCATCACTGCCCATTCTGTTGGCATGAAATCAGGAAAGTGGTAACCACAAGCACCACTGACAAGTTCCAATCAAATAATCCCATGGAAGCCTTTCTGAGCAAGTCTTCCAATTTCAGCACTGAGTGGTTATTCACTACTGGAAGGGAAAACATAATTAACATTAAATACTGGTTTCAATAGAATTTCTCACTGCTTCCCATCACTCTGGAGGTATCACTCTGCTATTTTAATACCTTTTTTAATATTGCACCTTTTCTGCTGGTGCTACAGTAAGGCCTAGGGAGGTTAAGAAAAGGGGTTTATGAAGTTTGCTTCAGATATGGTAATGTGAGGAGAGAGAGGAAAAACAGAGAACTTGAGTGAGGAACACAGAATGGATGAATAAGGGAGCATTTGTGGCTTACAACACAGACCACACAAGTTTTGCATCTCAAAATACGAATCTGCAGTTGGAGGATGATTGGGAAGATGTGGGATGTGTAGTGGAAGGTCTGAGACACGGAGCTTGCAGCCAGGGTCACACCAATCAGGCAGAGTACGGAGAGGTGCTGAAAAATGCTCAGACTTTTGACTTTACATTCATTTTACAGAAGGCAAATCAATATCTCTTCACCCCAGTGCACTTGTGTCATATGGCTTTCTGTTGCAAGGTGACCAGGGCTCGGACATGTCTCTTCTCAACTGAAAACAGCTTAATCCAAGGGGATTTTTTTCTGCAAAATGTCTAAAGCACTGTATTACCTCATGCCATGGGGTGATGGGATCCAACCCAATATTTCATGTGCAACTTGACAATCAGCAACAGGAGCTATTACTACTGCAGTAGTAAAACAGGGAAATTGAGTGGGAATTCAGTGCTATTTTGCACACATTAAACTATTTTGTTAACAAGGGTAGTATTAAAAGGAGATTTTCCAGAGAAGAGAAGATTTTCAAAGACACGGGGGTTCTACTGGGAGCAATGCTATAAGGAGATATGGCTAATAGCAAAGGGTCTTCAAAAATAGTTCAAAAAATTATTTCTCATTGAAGTGTATTGTGGTGCACAGTCATTTTCTCATTTTGCCAGCCTCGCATGCCCTCATTGATTTAGGGAGTCAAAGCTGTTTCCTGCCACCACTGGAGGGAGAGCTTATACCTTCAAAGAGCTGTAAAACTTCTGCTGCCAGACTGCACTTCAGTAAGGAAGAGTGCAAAATAATCTGGAGAAATACAGCTGCTGAATTTGATCCAGGCTGGACACGGTAAATCACAGGTTCTAATAACAATAATAATGCAGCACGAATGAAACAGTGCCAGATTAAGAGAGATGTTTAATGTTTCCACTCTGATCAATACTGCTCAAGTGACTCTGCTCCAGGTGTTTGAACTCAGTCCTGGTTAAATCCACCACCACTGTCTGTACATTCCCCTCCCTCCTTCCTCGCCCCCTCCCCTCACTCTCAGGATGTGCTGGCAGAAGCCATTGGTGATGTTAAATTCCCAGGCTGATATTCCCTAACCCTTTATCTCACTGTGACCTTAAATGTGATCAAAAAATGTTCCCATCAATGGCATTATTTTCATTTTCACTTAACCCCTACTGGCCCAATGACCTATTTTACAATCATTCAATTATGCCCAGTGCTGCTGAAAAAAAAGCCCAGGGAGAAAATACTGATTTGATGCAGCTCAAGGTCGTTGACAGCAGGAGGACAGGGAGCCATCAAGCAAGGTTCAAGTCACTCAGGCACTGTTGGCCCAGTGACAAGTGCATGGATGTACTTCAGAGAAGGGCCAGGACATACAACTCATCTCTAAAACCCCAAAGCTTCTGCTTGTGGAACAAAAGAAGCAGTTCTGCTAGAAAAAAAAAGAAAGAAAAGAAAAGGAGCAATTCTCTCCAATGTCATGTGGCACGTTCCCAAAAAGGATGATGTGGCACATGTCTGCACAGACTCATCCTGCAGGGTGGTGACACAGGCATGTGTTTGCACATGCACGCATTCACCCACTCTGCCTAAGTTAAAAAACAGCATCTCAGCAAGATAAAACTTGTGCTAAGAAAGAAATTCCTGCCTGAAGGACTCTCACATTTCCAGTAACAGTGAAGAGCCCACGGAAGCTTTCAGCTCAGCTGACTGTCTGTGGTTTATGTTTTGAACTTTATTAATTACATATGCTACCACCTGAGAGCTGCCTCCTCACTCCTCAACTAGGCTAATTCTAAAATTAGAGTAGAAAACAAAGCCTTTGTTAAACATATATTCTCATCACCTCCCCACGCAATTGCATCTGACACCTACAGTTGCAGCCAACCATGAGTTTCCTGTTGTACTCACTGAATGGGGCAATTTCAGAGTAAATATAGTTCAAACACTTATAAATCTCTAGAGTGAAATCCCTGCTGTGCTGAAAATAGGAGCTTTGCCACAGATTTTTATAGCTTTTCAGTCAGTTTTAAAGTTGCTTTTGGTTCTCAGTGAGCCCTGGTACTGGCAAGGGGACGATTAATGCAATCTTACAGCGTGTGCCACCCTGTGTCTTGCTGCTGACCCACACGTCAGCTTCCATAAAGCACCACGCACCTCCTGACAGGAATCATCTGCTCAGCCCTCGTGCCTTAGATGTGCTGGCTGGACTCTGCAAGATCCAGCTTGTGAACAGTGACCTGAGACAGAGAAGAGAGGAAGGAGCAGGGAAAAAACCCATCATCACCATCAGCTCCATAAATTTTACTGCAGGACAAAACCTCCCTCTGGTACAAGCTGCTCGTCCCAGCCTAAGCACAGGTGCCTGTTCTGCAGGTCTGCACCTTCCAGCTGCTTCAGGTCCAGCAGAGGTTCTGGCCAGTGCTGAGCATTTGTAAGGTGTCATCTTGGAGAGATAATTTATGCTCAGTATCCATGACTCTCATGGATTTCCCTAGGACTCCACCTGCAGGACTTCACACACTGGTGGAGTCTCATTATCACAGAATCTCCATATGCTGTTTCATAACAGAGAAGGTCATGGCTTAGTTGCTGGAAGAACCCACTGTTCTGGCTATCACCACAGAAACAGAAAGAGCTAAAGAGAAGAGAAATTCAAATCCCTACCCCTACTGCACAGTGCAGTTCAATCTTCCTGAGGCATACAAAGTAAATAGTAGTAATAAAATGTGATAGGAAAATCAATGGGAACAAATGAAGCACTGTCTGTGCTGTATTCCAGCTCCTCCGTCCCATTGTTACCGCTTTGATTAATAAACAGCAATCTGATAATGAGCAGATCACCTCAGCACCAGGATATGGAGAAGCAAATGCTGCAGACAGGCTACAATGACAAAGCTGAATATTCCCAGTGTGTTTGGAAGGTGCTGGGCTGGTCCAGGAGGCTGGGTCAGAGACACCACGGCCACCACAGGGCAGAGCTCTTTAGGAGAGGAGCTGTTGTAAGCCACTGGATTTGATGTTATATTTATAAATGTGCACTTACAACCAGGCATCAATTTTTCACATTTATTTAATAGAAGTTTACCCCACTGGCTTTCTCTAGGGTGCGAAAAGGAAGGCAACAGCCCAAAATTGGCTCTTAAAACAGTATTTTAACAACACAGTAATGTTAGTATAAAGAACTCCAACTAGGTCAGAGTCGATATCCAGCTTTGTTTCTTTCTGGTGTGTACTTAGATGGAACTGAAAATTAATGGAATTGTGTCCATTTCTGCCAGGAGTAAATCAGTTTAATTATGAGTTATTCTTCATTTCTTACTGTGTTTATTTCTTCCCTGCTCTTTCCAAATGTTGCCATGACCATGGTTGGAGATTGCCTTGTGCAGCCCTTCCTGAGCAGTGTCCTGATGTGCCCTGGTGCCTCCCTAAGCTCTCTGTTAGGAGTTCTCTGACTGCTGCTGTTTGAGCAGGGGGCTGAACTTCAGCAAGTGTCAGTGCCTGTTTCTGTCTCCTCGCTGTTTTGCTAATGCCTTGGTAGATGCAATCACTGCAGGCTGTGCCAGAGATCCTTGTTAGTTCCCCACCTCTGTGAGCAAAAATTATCAGATTCACTGACATTTCAGACACAGAGATGGGGAGCAGTGTACATAATTGATGTGAGACCACTAGTTGCAAGGAATTTAAATCAGAAGTAGGGAGCTGTTGTCCAAAGAACTGGATATACCCAACCCTTGTCATCAAGAAATAGTTCCAAAAGCCAACTGCTGACCATGAGGAGGATTTTCTACCAATGTGTGAAAAAGAAAGTAATGGGACGAGGGATAAAGGAGAAATCTTAGTTCTAAAGTGGAGTTTTTCCAGATACTAAGGTGTTAAAATGGCTATTTTGGCAGTGCCCTGAAAAGTCAGGATGGCTGCTGAATCCAAGGGAGAGACAGAAGGACTGGTAGCTGTTACTGCTCAGACAGCTTTGCAGCAATTAATTCATATATCCTCTGAAAACAAGGGAAGCAAGCTACATCCCATGTATCTTCCACATCCCACCCCAGCTCCACTACTTTGCTCTGCTTCCCATTCTCCCTGGTGGGAGCAGCCTGGTCCTGGCCCCAGCCCCAGCTCCAGCTCCTCATCCCTGGGGTGGTGCCCCTCCATTCTGCACAGGCTCCTGACAAGGCTGCAGTGGATCTCTCCCGTGGTTCCCTGCAGAACCTCTCACCTGCAGGCTGCTCCTGCCCTGCTGATGGGACTGGGGGCTGCAGGTCCTTTCCTGTCTTGTCTTTGCTCAGGCATAATGGGGATCCTCTGAAAAAGCCACCTGTCCATCTTTGTCTTTCTGCATCTGCACTTTGGAAGAAAATCAATATTGCTGTTTGTTGCTAAATTATCAGACAGCTTTTGATGCTAATATCTGATGAAGCAGACACGCTGTTGTAGATAGTTACTCTCAAACAGGTTCTCTATCATCTACCATCTGCTTTTAAAAGGTCTTTTTTTCCCTTTTTTCCAGTGACTAATGGTGCATTTAACCCCGGAGAGCCTCTGATCTGAACATCAGACAGTTTCTGCAGCAGAGGAACAGAAAGAAGGAGGTGGGGGAGGGAGGGTGGATGAGCTTCCTGTTGTTCGAACTTGGCTTACTGGTAGGGTTCTCAAATCAAACTAGAAATCTCACCACTTAAGGCAAGCCCCACTGAAACCCTTGATCCAGCTGCCAGCTGGCATCACCCCCCTATTCAGAGCCTTGAGACTGAGCAGTGCTGCCCAAGGGGAGCCAGGCTGTGCCACTGCCTTGTGTGGACAGGTGCCTCAGCTCTCTGTCACCTCCTGCATCTGTACAGAGACAGTGACAGCACCTTCTTCTTACAGATCAGTCCTAAAGGTGAAATTTGCAGGAATGCCAGGCCTTCTGTTTGCTTCTGCAGCTTCAAAATTTACCAGGAATCAAAGAAAAGTCTGTAAGAGTGGCACAGATTCCTCAGTGTTTGGGTCTGGGTTTGTCCCTGAGGGTTAGACAGAGTTTTACAGAGACATCAAGTGTGATTTCTGGGAGCATGGCAGGATTCTGCAGTGCCTGGAATATTTGGGTGAAATCTCATGCCACGGTGTTTCAGCACTGCCTTGGCTGGATTAGATTTTCTTCCCAGGAAAGAGCTGGGCAGAATGGTCACCCCAGTAGCTGCAGGTTCTGTGTGGGCAGGACTGGCACAGCAGGGTCACTGTCACTCCTGCTATGCCAGGAGGGTGTCCCAGGCAATGACAGCACTGTCACCCAAGCTGCTAGCACTCAAGAGCCCCTATTCACTGTTCCTGAACCAAAAGGCACACTGGATTGGTCTCCAAAACCAAAAGGCACGTGGCCTTGATCCATTGGAGAGCCTCCTTTTTCTTCTACAGATGAGCCTGGAAAAGCAGAAGGTTTTCCTGGAATTGCTGCTTCAATTGACAGCTGTCCCTGAATCTGGTGGTGCCCTGGTGAGGGACCTGGGCTGCACACTCTGAATCAGCCCTTGTGGTACACAGGGTGCAGAGCAAGCAGCTCTGGAAACTGAGCAAGCAGGAGAAAGGGGGGAGACAAAGTGACTTACAAGCAGTGAATCACAATCTCCTGTTTGATACCGTGTGTCTCTTTGTGAGGTACTGTTCAATTCTCAGAGCTGAACACGAGCAAAGGAGATGGAAACTGCACCAAAGGGGAACACATTGTCACGGTCTAAGCTGATTAAGGCTGAATGACTTGGAATACACAATATAAATAACTGCAAAATCCTAGAATGCTGCTCTCCCAGAAGCCCTAAACTCCTGTGCCTTGCTTTTCCAGTCTCCAGGGAACAGTTTAACAACTGCTGCTTAGACAGCCCAGCCCAGGCAGGGCTGAAGAAGCTGTGAGCAGCTCCAGGGCTCGGCAGCTCCCAACTGCAACCTTGTACTGAGCTCTCAGACCCTGGGCCATGAAAATAGCTTGGCACAAAGAATACAGAAACCTCTAACAGGTTTACAGGCATTTTTCCAGCTTTGGCATCTATCTCCACTTTAAGTTTGTAGGCACAAGTCTGCTTTGTGTGTGTTCCTACCCCCCTGCAAATTGTGCTGCCAGAGCTGTCTGTGCTGCAGCCGGACCGATTGACAGCTTTGCCTCCAGCCAGAATTCTGATTCAAAGGAATATCCAATTCTGTGTAATAAAGTTTGCATGAAATTTTTACCTGCAACAATTCCCCAATGTGCTGAACTGCATGATACTGACTTATACAATACATCATTTTAGCAGCAGAGTTAAACAAAACGCAAAGCCAGACTGAGTTGGATTTTTCTCCTGTGATCACAGGTATTATACCACATGTGAGAGCTGTAAGCCATTGCTTCCATTATTTTGTAGTATGTAAACATCAAATACAGCAAGTGTTTCAATTAAATCAAATGTTTAAATGTAGACTTTAAAAAATATTTCACCTATAAAAATTAAAAATTAACCCAAAAATGTTTTCAGATAAAAGATTAAAAGCATGTGAAATATTGAAAATGACTGCTTCAGTATTACTGAAATACTTTAAATTTTTAAAAAATGAAATGTTAGAATGAAAGAATTTCCATAGACATTTGATTTAAATGAAAACATATTTTCTAACAGAACAATATTCCATTGAAAAAATTTCCAATTGCATTTTCTAGTGGGCAATTTTTCAAAGACATTTTCAGAAAAACAATCTGCATGTGAAAAATTTTCCAACAAGCTCTTGTGAGCTCTTAAAGGCAAGAAGAAGTAGTTTTCAAATAATCCATTTTGAAAGGCAGTTATTTTTCTATGTTTTACACCTCTTACAGTAAATGCAGCAGACCAAACACAGGGCAATTTCCAGGCTTTCTGCTACCTCCTTTCTAACTTCAAATACAAATTGCTGAGAAATGTTCCCAGACTTCAATTAAAAACCAGAAGCGATTTTAAAATGGGTTATGCTGTGAATGTTGCTTACCTTAGGTAGGGATTCACACCTGGGATTGACACGTGGCAGCTGGGCCTGAGCTCTGGTGTCAAGCACAGCCTCCAGTTCCAAGCAGGTCTGCAGCTTGAATTTTCCTCTTTAGACTGATTTAGAGAATGTATCTGAATTTTGGTGGTACCTGCAAGTCCAGTTATTGACCCCAAATCTCATATCAAGTGCTGCCTAAAACACAGAAACAACCAAAGAATAAATCAATATTAAACTTGTCTCATTCTAACTGTTTGATGAGACCAGGTGGAGAATTTGCTTGAGATTCCATTGTGACACTATTAACAGGGAACATTTACAACATTTCCAATCCCCATTTTGTTTTCTGAATTGCTGTTCCCAGTTCTTTGACCACACAGCCCAAGCTCAAGCTGGCTATGCCTGCTGGGCTTTTGTGCATATGCTGAGCCCAGGTTTGTGTAACTGGGATGTGAGGGGAGATGTGGCCTAAGGTCCCTCTCACAAGGGAGATTGAGCAGAATGGAAAATACCACAATGATCTACAGCCCAAATTCCAAGTCTGCGCTTCAAATCCGCTGGTTCAGGACTGGAATCCGCACTGGTTCAAGCACTCTGACGTCCAGGGAAAACCATGGCCTCTTTTCAAGATCTGAATGTATTTCAAAAGGTGCAGGGGTTAATTTCCTTCAGTTGAGAGGGACAGCTCTTGGCTCCAGAGCAGAGGCACCTCCCAGCCAGTGTAAATGACACTGGCCCCTTTTGCTCCGTGGCTGTTTTGCAGCTCCACTCCAGCTACAGAGCTGCCCTTGGAGTTCACACCCAGAAGTCAAGAGGGAACAGAGTTTTCAGTCCTCCTCCACCAAGTCACAGGGTACAGCACACAGCTGTGCCATCAACTGCACTCGACAGGGTCTGGTTGTTTTGCATCACATGAGCAGACAACCACAATGCCCTATAGCATCTGCAGAGCTGGGAATTTACAGATGCACTTGGATATGAGAAGAAAGGTCTGTTCCATGTATCCATTCCTCTCTTGTTTTACAGAAATAATTAGATCTCTTGTTCTCTGCCTCAATATCTACTTCCACTTTTCCCATAAGGTGGTTTAGCTGCCCTAAATTACAAATCAAAGAGCTAAATGCTAAAGGCCAGGCTAATTCTCTCGTTTCTTGCTGTAGTGTATGAAAACTCCAGACAGTTCAGAGGGCAATTCATCTCACCCTTAGATAGCCATCTCCAGTAAGTCAGAGAAACAGCTCTTTGGAGGTGTATCTCTGCTCACTGCAAAGGAACCTCCTCCAGAGTTTGGCATATGCCTTTCCTGTGCTGAAAGTCAAGTGGGACAAATCACATCTGCAGCTTTGTCCATGCAAAGAGACATAAAGCTGTGGGGAGAGGAGATCACTGCAGAAACAACCACGGCATTCTGAGCCAGTCCATCCCCTCTGCCCCACCTGCCATCTGCTGCAGCCATTCCAGCAGATGGTAGCCATCCCTGTGGCACAGCCAGTGGCACACGGATGTCCTCCCTGTGCTGGCCAGTGAGCAGTCAGCTGGTGGCTCCTGGAGGCATCTGACGCTGACCTGGCTGAACTTTTTGCTGAAGCAGCTGAGAAATGCTCCTGCAGTCCCTCCCATTGCTCAGCTGTGGATTCAGAAGCTTTCACAAGAGGGGCAGGAACAAACCACAGACAGCTGTTACACAGGGTTGCATTATCAGGACATTAGGAATGAATGCAAAATGCTCCTGGAAGGCTTAGTTCTTCCAACTGATGCTTTCTTATTTCTGCTTGAGCTACAGAGGATCTCTGAAGAATCATCCAATTTGTTCTATATATACCCCAACTGGCTGTTATTCTTTGCCCTGGAGGGAGTTGCACATTGTGTGTGCAGCCTGTCCTTTTTGTATAGAGATGGAAGTATCCCCCTGCTTGCACAGTCCAAGCAGATGGCACTGGGCAGGTAAACAGCTATTCTCTGAGAAGTGCTAGCTATGAACATTCTTTCAAACATTAATAATTTGAGAAACACAGCAGCAGCAATTAGATGTAAAGTGACATAAATTACTTCTCGAAGAGTCCATTAGTTAAAAAATGATGTGCATAAAAGAGAAGAACATAAAAGAAAAGCACAATCCCACAAGTCAACATGAGCTGACCCAGTCTACCTGAGAGACACCCACAACAGAAGTTTGTTGCAAAGACAAGGGAGCAGCTAATCTAGTGAAGGCAACCAGGCCAGATGTTCTGTTTAGATTCCGATTGTTTTTTTATTGCCTGCTACTGTACATCAGCCCACAGCACCAAGATGGGGGACTGGGGATGAATGCAGAAGGAAAGGAAATTTGTTATTAAATGCATCTTAAAAGGGAGGGATAGGGCAAGGAATGAAGGATCTAAGGACAATGGGATGGACCACTCTTCATCTGTAGGTCAATTTTTATTGCATTTCAGATCAGCAATTGCATGAGTCATTATTATCGGGTCAGTTTTATTGGATCAATTTGGCAATCTCAGTACAGCGTCTAATGTCGAGAGGAAGGATTTCAAAGACTGAAGAGATTTAGGAGTCTAAGTCACACTCATGAGCAGTGGAACTTAAACTCTCTGAGGACTTAAGTGCTTTTGAAAATGAGACATGGTCTCCTCAGCCCTACACACACTTCTGGAAGCATTATCCCACTTGGCCACAGCACAGTGTGGTGCCCGCTGGGCTCCTCGCTGTCACTCACGGCACACAGGTCAAGGACTGAGTGGTTCACAGCAATTACTGGCTTATGAAATTCTCCTTTTCTTCTCAGAACAGTCCTTCCTGTCGAGAGCAGGCATGTTGGCAGGCAATGATGTTGTAGAGAAATATTTCAGTGAAGAAACAGAGAAATCTGTTGTCTGAAGAAGGCACCGTGTATTTCCCATGAGTAAAAAAAATTTAAAAACTGAGGGATGTACAAATGAATATGATGCAGAGGGAGGGATAAACTAAATGAAACGTTGGCAGATGTGGTAAGATCTGACATGCCACTGGGACAGTGAACTTTGTTTTCCTGTGAGCAGCAGGACTACAAGGGAAACCTGCAAAACTGTTAAATAAAACTAGGGTTTCAAAAGGAAGAGAAAAATTTCATTTTAGTTAGTTCCAGGAGGAATAACTATTTTCTCCTCTTTTGATTAAAATGGCTGTGGAGAACCAGGGCTACAGAGCTGCTGTGGTCATCAGCAGTTGTGTTGCTGCTGCTCCCAACCAGCCTTCAGCTTCCTCAGCTGGGTATGTTCAGAATCTCACCTCGGGGGGATGTGGGGCACATTTCAATTCCACACCCTGGAGCCCAATCCCTATGCCTTATCCTTTTCAGATTCCACTTATTTGGTCTCATCAGAAATTTTGAATGAGACAGAAGAGATACATATTTTGAACATAATAAATTACCCCAAGCTCCCTCTCAAGATCTTTGTCCTCATGTGTTAAACAATTGCTGTCCCTTAAGAAAAGCCAGTGGATCAGAAATCGTGGTGGTGGCTCCATAGCCTGGATCCCAGCATCTGAGACTCTGGCTCTTCAACACAGCTCCAGTCCCACTGCAGACATGCATCCTGCCAGCAGGAAGTGCCCCGCCAGCAAGGGTGAAACAGGAGTGAGCTCTGGGCAGCTAACCAGAGAATTCTGAGAACCCCTGCTCCACCTGGATGTGTCCTTTTCTCACCAAAGAGCTCCGTGTCACTCAGGGCTTTTTAGAGCTGATCTTCGTCTATCCAGATGGTTTTCCTCTGCTCTTCCCCAATCCTGTCTTTTATGGTCCGGATGAGATCCTCAATGCTGCTCCACGCCTCTGCCTCCACAGAGGCATAAAGGCAAGGCAGTGCTTCCAGCTCCTTCTCCTTCAGGCGGCACATCCGTAAAAACTCATCCTCAGTCTCCGGCTTCGGCAGCAGTTTCCTGTATCAAATGAGCAGACCAAAAATAAATGTCTTGCATTTTAAGTTAATCCTGTAGTCCCAGCTGTCCCATCAAGAATTTATTTTCTCCTAACTACTTACAAGCAATAAAAGCAGTGAAGAATGCAGCTACTCCAGGTCTACCAACCCCTTACCTCCATGCTGCCCCCAAGGAGAAATAGTTGCTATGGGGAAACAATTTAAGAGGATTGAATGGAGAGAGAGTGCAAGTGTTTTACGAGCTCTCCTCTTCCAGCTTGCATTACCTTAAGAAATGCTGTGGGAGTGCTGAGCATGGAGAAAACCACATTTTCTTCAGTCTCATCCTCCCACAATGCTCATTGCCACTGGTGACAGTGAAAGAGTGCCAGATTTGGGGAATTCCTGCTTTCTCTGGTTGTAAGATTTCAGGGAGGAGTCATGGGAGGAAATAGTGCACAGAGAAGTACCAGATGGAGAGGGATGAGGTTCTTTATTTCTTTCAGTGAGAACATTATAGGACTCAAGAATTATTCACTGAATAAGACAGAACATCAAATATGCAAAAGGTTTGACATGTTACCTGAACCTCTTGATGTTTTTCTCTGAGACTCTTATAAAGAGAACAATAGGATATATCTTGGCTTTGATTAAATCCTTCGTGCAGCTTATTCCAGCTTCCAGGAGACAATGCTTGTTCTAAAAACAAAGTCATAACAGTGTCACAAAGGAAAATTCACTGCTGTGGAATTTCAAGATAACGATATCTATCCCTTATGGGGTCATTTGGAAAGCTCTCTATTTACCATTGTACTGATTTAAAACCTTTTAATCAAATATACATTTAAAGTCCAGCTCCTCCTACTGGTTTAAAACTAGTCTGTCAAACAACAGCTGAGCTTAACAGCTTTCTAAAAAGGTTTAAAATGGAATGCTCTAAAGATAAAAAGTATGATAAAATACTAGTTTTACATATAGACACAAACACACAGACTTGCTTTTTGTTCAGAAAGAACATCTACTGCAACTACTTGAGAGACAAAAAACCATCACTTTAATTCTCCTTCTTTTCCATGCTGTGCATCAAATCTACTCTACTTGACATCAGATCTCTGTCTTGGGCATTGTTATCTTTGTTCTGTACACCCCTGTGTCTGGGTTTCAGGCTTCTCTTTCCTTTGTCTAGGTCCTTGTATCTCTTACTCTCTCGTGTATTCATATATACTTATGATATGAAAAGGAAATGAATAAAGGATGGAGCACAGAAAATGAAAGGATATTTAGCTGCATCTATGTGGGTCATCTCAGAGAATGAGGGAGAATATAAAAGGATATGGCTGAGGATGGGAAAGAAAAGGAAAAGTAAGAGCACAAATAAAAACCATTGGGGGAATAAATAAAAATCTGAGATTGAAGGAAGGCAGGAGAGAGAACGTGCAACTGTAAATTGGTCAGTCTGATATCCAGGACATTGCAGAGAGGTTTCCAGAGAGCCCAGAGAAGGGACACAGAGCACTGTGAGCACCTTGGCAGCAACAGCCTCGATGTTGGCAGGTACAATACATTCGTATGTGTTCAGATTCTTTTCTCTGCTGAAGATGACAGTCTCTGTCCTTTGCTTCCTTAAGAATTCTTCCTTTGTTACAATATCTAGGAAGAGATGTGGATGGGGACAGAATCAAATTTACAGCAGCAGAACAAGTAGAAAAGTATCCAGTAGTACTTCACATGGGATGTAAGGATGGTTCAGGGAAGGAGGATGAGCAATGAATTGTCTTAACAGCTGCCTCATTTCTTCCATTGAATTCAATTAAAGCCTAATCTGATCACAGCTGAGCATCTCAGCTATATCCTGCACCAATGAGTCCTTGGGCAATTACTACAACACTATGAAGGCATTAAATTAAAACAGTAAATACATTTCCAGCACCTAATGTTATATAGTAGCAGTTCAGGGACAGAGGATGCTGAGAAGCGCTAAAAAAAGGTGGACTCTTCAGCACAGGATCCTAAAGCAAGGATTTAGTGTTCCAACATTAGTGTTTAAAGTTTCAAAAAAATTTGGCTTAGGTTGCAATGTGTGATACCGACCCCCTTGTGAATTGCAGCTCTACATCAAAGCTTTTGTTTTATGTTGCAAGACAGGGGATATTTATTATAATACTTAACTTCTCAGTTTCTCTGTCTGGATGACTGTAAGGCTGCATACTATGCTGTGGGTATTCAGTATTAGTGTAAAAATGAAACGTCAGCTCTGTTTAATGCTGGGTTGTATACAATCCTGCCCTGCAGCCATCACGGCACTGCGTACTGCTTTAATAGTAAATACTTAGCATGGAAGAAAATCAGTCTTTCCAGTAGATCAAATGCACAATCTTCACAGCTTGGATGAGACAGAAACCTAAAGTCGCTCTAGGGAAGATATTCCTCATAATAGCAAATACTAGGAACAAATTAATCAAAATTTCACATTGCCTAGATATGCAGTATGCAAACAGTATGCAAACAGAAAGAGCACTCACAGCATTTCAGTCTCTGAGGGGCAGCCTAGCAACCACACAGCATACACATGGATAATATTTATAGACACAGAATCTCATAACCATGTGTACTGGCTGTCTCAAAAACATTCAAATATCCCAGATAGTCTCAAAAAGCAGGATTTACAGCTACACATCACTCTGATGTGACTTGAAGTACCTCAAGCAACTCTCACATGTGCATTCCCCTACGTGTGCACGCATACATATGTTCATATTTCCAGCACTGAAGGCTGGCAGTCATGGCCCTCTCTTATCCCATTACCTGGCTTGCATATGTTGAATTCCAGGGCACCTCCAGAGTTGAGAAGCTTCTGCACCAAGGGCTTGGCCAGCATGGTGGGGGTGAAGAGCACGGGGCGCCTGCGCTCGCAGTGGATGGGTCTCACCAAGCTATAGGGGATCAGACTGAGCTTCTTATTGAGTTCACTCTCGGAATCCAAATCTGAGCAAAGAACAAGACATTTATCCTCTGAGTTCCTCTCCATCAATATTTGGAGAAAAAAAAGGGACACACATGAACCAGAAATGACATGGTTAGTCATATTGGTCCTCCTTCCCTTTTACTGGGGTTGTCTCTACTATATTCACAGCACTATGATGTCCAATCCAATTCAACTATAATTCAACTAATTAAACTGTCTTTTGCTTTCAAGAGATTATTTCTTAACCTCTTCAACACAACATTTGCTTGGACACTCTCTGTTTGTTAGCTTGACTTACTCCAAGTTAAATGTTTTGGAGCAAAAGGCAAGAAAGCACCTAGGAAAACTGCAGCCAAACAGGACATTTCAGAGTACTAAAGCTGCCTCTGAAGGCTTAGTGCCCCGAGCACTTTTAACAAAATCAGTTTTGGTCACAGTTGCTGTTGAACTTTTGCAGAGTGGACAACAAATTCAAGACCTATGATATATTTTACAGCCATGCTGTCCTGCAGATGTTTATGCAGGCCTTTGTGTCAGTGCTATGTGTGTAAAGGCTATTTTAGATTTGTACCTTCCAGTTTATCAGGCAGCTGCTTCTTCCCTTCGGCTGAGCTCAGTGCCAGGCCCGAGGGCCAGCCTGTGACAATGCGGACCCGCTCGTTGCTGTTCATTCGTTTGTATTTGTTCTCAGACCTACTGACAAACTGAAAAGGTGAACAAAAAAGAGATTTGAGCCTCATTTCTTGTATTATTTACCCTCCCATGTATTCATCAGCCGACGCTCGTTACCTGTGAGATCTGAATCACTTGTGTCTATCAAAGACAGGATGCCATGGATCTGTGGACTGAATTCTAAGGCTCTCTAAATATCATAGATCTGTTTCAGAGCCTGTGTTAATCCCCTTTGGGATTTGTTGTTTTGTTCTCTGCTCTTAAGAGGCATGTTTTTCCTTCACAAAGCTCCCTGCCATCACCAGTACAAGCACTGATGTGTACATCATACCTAGAGTATGTGCACAAATGTATCACAGGCTATACCCAAACTGCCTCTTCTTTGCTCTACCAGAGACTTAAAAACTCCCAAATGGCATCTTTTCACAGTCATTTTACATGAGAAAAAGGCTTCATGCTTTCCTTCCTCATCCACCTACCCATTCCTCTATCCAAACATTAACTCCTCCTCCTGTGTATTTGCTAACCTTTCCCAACCGCCTTCCTTCACAAGGCTTTATCTTTCACCCACACAGTCTCATGCTCAGAGTCACTGGCCCACAATTAAAGGACTATTTTCTGATGGAGCCCTGTCTCAGGGACTGGGAGATTTGATCCAGCCCCTTGGATTTGTCCTTATGGTACAAACAAAGCAGATGTAGGGGATTCCTCAAGGCACATCCATAATGGAAGCCATGCTCTTGAAAACAAACACCCCACATCACAACAGAAAACACAACCCATCCTTCTCCTTCATGCATTAAATCTCTTTTTGATAGGAATAAATTCCCATACAACCTCTAGACCTGAGCTGGGATTTCTGGGCGAATTAGGATAGCCTGAGAATATCAACTGTTCAGATCCACTATTTCAGACATTGCACTGAGGATTTGAACTTTATTACCTGTAAAATCTGGCCCAAAAGAAAGCTTGCTCTGGATAGGCGAGGGCTGGTTTTTGGGTCGTTCTGCAGGGGAGGCTCCTCTGGCTGCAATGTATTCTAGTAAAAAACAACACAGGAGGTTTTCTCCCCCCCATTCCTTTTTGTATTTTTTTAATCATAGCATTTGAGAAACAAAAGACGCCAAAGCAGGGATTTTCTATTTCCAATAAAAGGGATAGTGATTGATACCTATCCCACAGTGTTCTAAACAAACAGTGGACACAGCACGGCCTGTGCTGACAAACACTGCTTTTTCAGTGCTCTTCACATTCCTTTGTTCACAGACTGTTCTCCTCACCTAAGAAAGAGATAATTTTTGCACCAAGAAAGAGCATGCACAGCTTTTGCTTTCACAAGCACCTCTGCCAGTGATCTCTGTCCCTTTGATCAGTGGGGCCGCAAGCACAGAAGGAATGTGTGACACTTAACCTTGACTGAAATCAAGCACAAGCACTGTCTACCTGTCTCTGCAAAACTCAGAAGCATGAATGTCTTCCAGATTCTAAAAATAACTTATGGTAACTAACACACCAGGAAGGCAGTTTTAATTATGTAAAAATGGAATTTTGGGTCTAAAAATGCTTTTAGTGATGGTAAAGGGAAAATGGAAGGGCTGTTGTGTGTGAAGGCCTGATAATCCTAATTCTCTCCACAGCATCCAGGCTGGAAGAGACAGGTATTTCTAAAGTGGGACAACAGACTCTGTGGTTTAGAGGCTTATTCACAATAGGAGAGAAATAATTCTGATTATTAACTGCAAGGACACAGCTTCTTCCTCATGTGTAAATGAAAATCCATTAAATATTTACAGGTAGAGAAGCATGAGAAGGGTAACTAACACATAGAACAGAGTTTGGACTTTCAAAGTGTAATCCCTCCTAGCTGGAAGAGTTAATAGTGAGCCAGAGCTGGGTTCATTCCCAGGGACAATATTATTTAAAGCAAACAGAGAGTGCCCAGTGCCTGACACAATCAAAACCTACAGAGAGTGTAAACAGGAATTTCTGTAAAATGATGATGAAAAATGAAAAATGAAAAACCAGTAGCAGGGGAGTATGAGGTGTTAAAAAGACTTTGTTTGTAGATACTTACCCGCAGTGCCCGAAGGGTGTTGTAGGAGTTTTCTGTCTCATCTTTGCTTCCTCTGTGCATCAACCGCTGCAGCTTCACCAAAAGGAGTTGCTGGGCTCTGAAAGAAAGAATGAAATCACACAGATCAAGATATTTTTGAAACCGCTCACAAGAAAGCTGGATTGCAACGGGTCTGTGCCTACAGAAAAGATTAAATAGAAATAGCAGTGAGGACTGACTGAACCATGCAGTAAAGGCAGGAAAAAAACAATATGAAGAACTGCAGTGCAGTTAAGGATTAAAGAATATCCATGGAATATTTGCACATGACACTTTTTGAGGGACTCATTTCATTTTTTCAGGTAGCATCTGGAATCTCCATTTTTAAGTTTTATAGCTCACACCACAGTTTTACATCAGACCTTATCTCAAAATTTAAGACACAGACACCTCTCTCCTTACAGCAGTAATTAAGTTCCCTGTTTCTAGATCCCTGCTCTCACTAATGGTCACTCAGTACCACTCTCACCTGCTGTAGCTGGGAATGGTCCCCATCTCCAGGTCCCTGTCAGTGAAAGGATCCACCCTGGCACACAGCCACTCACACCTGCCCTGGAACATGGTGTCAAGAATGTGGACGATCTCATCACATTTCACTGACAGGGAGCAGCAGTCCAGCTGGCTGGAGATGTTCAGGTTCAGGCGGATGTGAAAGGAGTCCCCCGAGGTGATGAGCCCTTCCTCCAGCTCCGAGAGCAGCTTGCGGTACCCTGCAGCAGGGAGGGAAGGGGTGAGGCAGGATCTCACTCTGCTGTTGCTGCATTCCCTCTGGGAGAAGGCACAGCACGAACTCCTGAGGTTCCTCTGGGAGAGGTTTGTACTTCCAGAGTGCTGCTTGCAGTAGTTCCAGCAAGATCATGGGCTGCACCTCAGAGACACTGATGGGGCACTGACTCAGGGACGGCCCATGCTGCTGCTGTCAGCTCTGTGGGAATATTCTCATTATAATGCTACTTTTAGGTAACTCCATTCTCAGTACTCCCCACATGACCTGTGGAACAAAGAACTTCTCAGCAAAGACACAGACACAGCTATAGCTCTGCCCTCTAAATACCATGTGAGTTCTGCCACCAATTTTAATGACAAGCTATTCTCCTTATTATTAACTCTAATTGGCACTCCCAGAATCTATAACATGCTTTATATGCAGTTAAGTGATGCTCAAAAGATTGCAATAGTCTTTCCTACAATTGAAAACATCAAAGAAAATCAAAGGCATCACTTCCTGCGTGATCTATGCAGCTGAAATTCTCTAACCAGCATAAAAATATGAATGCCCATTTATACACACCAGTAAAGAATGGATTTTGGAATGTAATTTTTGATCCATAACCTGAAATTATCATTATAGAATCTGAACACTAAAATCAAATTCTGTTCACCACACATGAACTCCAGCTGTTAAAGATAAGATAAAGCCACAAAGGTAATAAACAGGGCAACTCCATCAGGTAAATGCTAAATCGACCAGCTGGATAAAGATCATTCAGCTTGCCACACGGTATTGCAGAAAACTGTACATAAAAATAAGCTTGAGTGTGTTTCATGAGTCATGTTGCCATTGGCCACCATGTATATTTTTCAGAATCCTGTTGACAAGCACATGTTTGCTTTTTTCTCAGATACCAGGCTAAAAGCTGAAGCAGTCCCACAGAGGAGCTGTAATTAACACCAGTGGCATGCTCCAGATTTATCCCCATACAAAGGATATGCTGTCACTCTCTTCCAGACAAGTTGCTATAAAAGCCCTGGGACTACTTGAAATAAGAAATACTTTTGGTCTTACCTTCATGATTTGATTTATACTGGAGTGTTACTGGACCACTGCACCTCTGAATTGTCCAGTGAACTTCTTCCTTTGTGCAGGTATCCAAAGGAACGCTTTGATTTTCCCCTTTAATGCAGCCCTCCAACTAGATATGAAAGAAATATTACTCTCCAGTGCAGGTTCAATCTCTGAGTCAATTAAATCATTTTTTTTAAGTGCCATGATCTTTTTCTTATTAAACAATGCAGACACTTTGTAACCAGTATGTAGATTATGTCCTAAATATATAATTCTTTTTCTCTCAAATTAGGAATGCTAGCAGTCAACAGAGCTGCAGCACTTGGACAATCCCAGGCTTCCCTGGGAGTAAGAAGTGCAGGAATATAAATTGCAGGGGGTGTTTTTTCCCCACTTGGAGGCATTTGAACAGGAGAATGGTTTGGGAACATTGGCAATGGAGGGAAAACTAAGTAAAGAGAGACCTGGCAGAAGCATTGTTGAACTTGTGCTCATGGGACGGCAGGGACAGCATAGGTGGGTGGGCAGACACCCAGGGCTGCTTGGGGTTGATTTCATGCTCACCAGGAGGATCTGGTGTCCCTCTCGAAGGCCAGCCTTCTCTGCAAGGGAGCCTGTCTTGACAGAGCTGACGAAGCTGCCTTTGTCATTGCCCCCGAGCAGAGTGATCTCTGAGTTGAGGCTGTCCCCGTTGAGCGTCACGCGCTGGATCGTGTGACACGAGCTCCTGATGCGGCCCACAGATGTGACAGAGGGACGGAAGGGCCTGTGTCCGTGAGAGGAAGGGACAATTGGTGATCTCGCTCTGAGTTAAATGACTGCATGAGAAATGAGAGATACACAAAGAAACTTCTAGCACTATCAAGCACTAGGATCTAAGGACTCTAAAAGAAATCCTTCTCTTTACTGCACAAGCTCTGGAGAAGAGCATCTGGATTGCTCCCAGTCCATCTCTGAAAGCTCAGTGTATAACGGCTCTCCACTCAGCAAGCTCTTGCAGCAAGATAGCAAGATCACAAGGAGAAATGGAAGCCTTTAGAACATTTTGTCTGCCTTGAAGCTTTTGAATTTTTAGGATGACCTTCACAGGTTTACAGAACATGAAAGGGCTCCAAGATAGCGTTATACTGCTGCCACCATAATCACTCCTGCTGTCATAACTTCAGCAACTACTAAATAAATAGAGAGTTTCTACACAGCACCCTCTCCTCTCAGCCTCTAAGGGAAGTAAACTGGCTCTCAAATACCTTTCCAGAGAGAACTTTCTAAATATGGAGTTGACATGCTCAAGCTCATAGGCATCCAGGCCTTCTGACTGATGAGAAGAAGAGGAAGAGTGCACTGAAGGAGCTCCATGTGAATTCCTGTCGTGACTGTCATCTGGAAAGAGTAACAAGAATGATAATGAGTCCCAGATAAAGTGACAAAGATGGAAAAGGGGAAAATGAATTTCAATTGATCCCAGTCAAAGCTGAAGTAGGAAATTCTTCACGCAGAGGTATGACTCATATCCACAGGACATGGCACAAGGAAGGCCACTCTCATAGAACAGAAAGTGGGAAGGTACCTCTGGAGACTGTCTAGTCAAAGGTCATTGGAGGGTCAGCTCAAGGAGATTGCTCAGGACCTTGTCCAGCTGGGTTTTGATATCTCCAAGGATGAAGAGTTTGGCTAAAACTCTCTGGACAACTCTGTTCCAGTGTTTGACCACCCTCATGGTAATAAAACTAACCCTTTTCCCTCTTAGTTCTTCAGGAATGACTGCTTTCCCCTTCTCACAACTGCCCAACGTTTTGTTTCCTTGATTTACTCACAGGCTGTGTGTCCTGTTTGCTTAGAGCAGGGCTGGTTATCTGACAGTCTCTGTAGCTGGGGAGCTGATCACATATTAGCTCACATTTCAATTATACATCATATCCTCTTGCTTACCATCCATCTCCAAAGCATCACATCCAAAGCTGTCATTGTCCTCTTCAACCAGGCTGGAATTAAAAACAGAGCATGAGATAATAGAAGAGAGAGAAAGCTGAACACTTCCAAGCTTTCAGCAGATTTCCAGCTTCAGTAGATTTCATTAAGTTCTGAAGGAGGAACTTCTTCTGTGAAAAAGGAAGATGCTGGAGGTGTTGCATCAGGCAATGGTGCAGCTGCAAAAAAATAAGCAAGTAACATCCTTGAGGGTCCAGGGAAGATACAGAAAAGGGCAGGAGACAACATGTGTCAGCCAGCATGGGAAGCATGTGAAACAGCAAAAAGGTTCAGAACTGCCAACAGCAGTGAGGGAGTGAAGATTCTGCTGAGGACAACAGGAAGCTGCTGACTGCTGGTCTGGTGTGTGACTCACAGCACTCTTGGTTCAGCATGGAGATAAGGGCTGCACCATGCCTGCTGTGCATGCACTGCACCGTGGGGTTTTCCACAACAGAGCAAAAAGCCAGAAGTTCACTGATGGACAGAATGAATGCAAGGGAAGTTACTGAGATGCAGCAGAAAAGGAGTAATTTATCTGCTTGATTTAAAGAGTAGTAATTTATCTGCTTGATTTAAAGCACTTGAAGCATTTTATAGCAGTTTCAGGGTACCTTGCATGGCTGCTCAGGTACCTGCAGCACAGAATGGCAAAGTGCTCCAGGCTTTTGCCACAGCTCTGGTCCCAGCCCAGCTCCCAGTGACACAGCCATTCCTGCAAAAGTGACTAGGTTGGCTGGCCTTAAAGCCACTCTAAATTCACTAAAATTTTGCTCTTACAGGGGTGTTTGGGCTGTCCAGTCAAGTGAGTGATCTGTCAGCTTCACTAGAAGGACTTCATTAAAGCATGTCCTTTGGTTGCAAAGCTGTTTAAATAACAGCTTGTTGTTTCTCCCATTCAAAATGATTTGTAGGTCTCCTGTGGAGCTGATATTCCTCATATTTGGCTTCAGCTTAAGGGTGAATTTTTGCAGCCAGGCTGCAGAGAATCAGCTATTTTTACACCATGCATATGCAGGGAAATAATGTACCTTTTCCTACATTAAATGATGATCTCACCTTTTTTTTTCCCCACAAATTAAGAAGAGATGAACTGTGAAACCTGCAACTTGGCTTGCAAACAGCAATTATTCAGGATTATGTTCACAAATAAGTTCAAAAAATTTATCATGCTAATTATAAAGCTATAAACTACAGTGTACTTTTGGGCAGGCTCTTGAGATACTTGACTTTAGTGATTATCAGCTCAAAAAAGTAAGTCCCCATTCAGACCTTGTTCCAGGGTACCTGTTCTTTCCACATGAAGAGTATCTAATATGAGAGGAAAATTCAGATTTCAGTATAACTCAGTCTTCCAGTGCCTGAACACAAGGAACAGAATACAGTCAGAGTTACACTGAAATAAGTCCACAGGATGAATAATCTCCATGTAATCTCTACTGTGTTCTGTAATACACTGCAAATATTGAAAAGTTCAGGCATGCCAAAGGCTTCTCAAGCACCTGAAGCACCAAACATTCAAATCATTGATAAAAAACCCTTTTCTCCATCTTGAATTGATGCAACACACTTTAAAAAGGGACTTGGAGGACAATGAAGGAGAAGCTAAGGGAGACTAAAATAAACACTGCTTAAATCCTCAGCAGCCTAGAAAATTATGTGGGAGAACCAGCTGAGGATGCCCTCAGTGGAAAGCTGTCTTGCAAAGCTGTCCAGAGAGAGAGAGAGGCAGAAGTGGCAGTCTGCCCAAGATCAGATTGTTTTGAAAAACATAAAAATCTGAATAAAGTTCTAATAAAGACTAGATATTAAAAACAGATCTAATAAAGATTTAAACCCTCTGCATATATTGCTTTCTTCTAAATTGGTCTGCTCTGTTCTTTTCTCCTTCTGCTTGCTACCTTTAGGGAATGTATTTATGTCTCCTGGTATTTCTGATGCAGACGCTGATGCTATTGACACCACACCAACCCAGCATGTCTGAGTATCACATTGCAAAAAACCTTTTAGAAAAGGGGTCAGTGCTCTTTAGGGAACTGTGAGGCTGGAGAGGTCTCTCTCCTTCCTGCCACCAACTTCCCACTCACCAGCTGATGTGATTTCACTGCCAGGGGAACTCCAGGGGCCCTGACCTGGCAGAAGTGGAAGCTGCAGCAGAAGGTGAAGCCAAGGGCAAAGCCTCTCTCCCCTCCCTTCTCTGCTGAGAAACAGACCCTGAGACTCACAAAAACCAGCTCCCTCCTCTGCTTCTCCCCTCCTCACAGAGTGCAAGCAGCTCTGCTCTACTTCAGCAGCTTCCAGAGTGCAGTGGGGGCTTTGAGAGAAGGGGAAAGAACAGGGACATGTGGACAGCATGGAGCTGAGGGGCAAAAACTGAAGCTGGATCAGTGTGCAAAGGCAGAGAGAGCATTCTCTCCAACAGCATCAGTGCTGGGTCGTTCCAGTCCTGTTAGTGTTTCTGTCCATTCCAGTCAGTGCTGCAGTGCTATCACCGTGTCATTCATCCCAGCTCAACTTCAGACATTCCTGAGCGCTTTGGACAAAATGTGGCATGAAGGGCTGAGCCTTGACAAGTTTAGGTTAATCCTATGCCTTATAGAGGCTCTTCAGCCAGAGGCAGACACGAGGACCTCTAGAGCTCTTTCACCTTGTCCTTGTGGCACAGGCTGAGGCAGGTTTCCCCAGGTGTGACCCACCTGCAGTGAGGAGTGTCCTCCTTGCAGCGCCGCACGATGGAGTCGTTCCCGGGAGGCTCGGGGGTGGTGGACATGATGCTGTCGTTGCGATTTCGCAGGGTTTGCTTTCAACGAGAAACCAAAAGGTGTCAGAAAGGTTATCTGGTTGAAATGTGCTCTCACTTCTAACTCACAGCAGCGTTAGCAATGGTGCTCTGCACTGTCTGAACTCTGCACTGGGAAGCACACACAGGAAAAGAAGAGAAGTTGATTGTAGCTCTGCAGAATACAAGAGCACTCATCTATCCCAGTTTTTAGCACAATGCACAGCTTGTGTGCTGGCACTGCCCCTTCTCCTGTGACCACATAACTGCCTGATTTACTGAGACATTGTAACTTTACTTTTGTGTGTGGCACAGCTGACATGGGAGGAGGGAGATGAAAAGCAATATGTGTACTTATACAAATATATATATAGTTGGAATGAGGAAGAAAAATACAGATCTCCATATATTAAATAATTAATCTTCCAGTGCACTGGAAACTAAACCCAGAATTGCACTAGAGGGAAAACAGTATAAGTCATCTAAACATCCAAGAGATATTCCAAAAAATATTCCTAACCCAGCTAAGCTCATTACAAGTGGCAGCAAGTTCTTTCCTGGCTATTCTTGAGTATAATTTTAATTTCCTGGGGGCAGCATTTTTCACGGTGTTCTAGAAAAATGTTTTGTTCTTTGTTATTAACACTCTGCAAGAGCACTCTCTCTATCTGCCTGTCCTGCTGTGTCAGTGCTCACATATGTATAATGGAATATCTACCTTGGAAGATTATGGGGATACAGCAAGCAGGGAAGAAATGGTTTGACTATGGTATGCAGAAATTTCCAACTGTGATCTGCACCCCTTTCCTCACTTGCTGTTACTTATAGACAGGAAGAGCATTATAAAACTCAAAAAACCCTTAAAATTTTCTCAGATAAGTTACAAAGCAGCTTTTAAAGCAAATCTCTTTCTTCTAACAGTAAATGTTAAATGGCATAAGGAGACAGCAAGAGGTCATAAATACCTCTGAAATACCTTTAAATAAACATAAACCAATTCTGTGATTTTAGGAAAGGCTAATAACACAGTTCTAACAAAATGCTGGTAAAAGGATTAAGGGAGCTTCTGACAAGAGCCTTGAATGAGATCACAGCTGGGATGCTGGGGAAGTGCTAACACTGAGTTGTGCAAGCTCTGAACCACATCAGGAGAGATGGCTGTAGACAGGCAAGGGGCATCCTTACAATCTTGGTGACTTCACAGCTGCTGATGGAGTTGCTGATGGACACAGAGGAGCTCGTGTCCGTGCGGCCGGTGCTGCCCTCGGCCCCGTCTTCATCCTGGGCTCTGACTGCTGCACTCACGGGGACAAGCGAAGCACACAGATAAAACACACCAGAGAGAAGCATGTCAGAGCACTTCCAATGCAGAGCCTTTCACAGATGTGCCACTGCACTTCTGTTCTCTTTCCATTTCAGCTGGTCTTGTACTGGGCAGGGGCCCCAGACACGCTCCTGCCCTGCAGCTCAGGCTCCTGCTCCCCTGCAGTTCCAGCAAAGCACAGAAATTCCCACCCCTCTGCACAGACTCCTGCCCACTTTGTCCCTCAGCTCGGTCCTGGGTGTTTTTAATAGATCTGTGGATGCTATTTGACAAATTAAAGAAGGATTTTTTCATGAATTTATGCTTTAATTTCACCGCCTGAATCTGGCGATCTGCAAGGTTGGCTCATTGAATTGCACTTCGTTACAACAAAGAATTTACAACAGGGATGAAGAAGCCTGTGTTCCCTCAGCAGTCTCAGGCAACACAGAGTGAATTTGGACTCCTTCCCTTCCTGAGCACCTCTGATTGGTACTAATGCTGCACACTGCCTGACAGCAAAGCTGCTGTTTAACTGGGAATACCTTGGAGCAGGAGCTGTGCTTCCCAGGATATATTATCCAACAGGGCCACACACAGCTACTGAAGGAAGTGCTGCCTCTGATGGTGTTTGGTGTGTCAGGGGTAGTGTTACACAAACAAGAGGAATTAGGAGTAGCTCAACATAAGTGTACAGCAACAAATTTGGTAACTTGGCAGCTGGCTGAGGCATGGGTCAATCCCCCTCTCCCAGCCTTTGCAATGCTTTAGATTTAAAATTAATTCCCTTTTGCTGAAGAACAAAGGAACTCACTTGGCAATCACTAGATTAGGGCCTTTTCAGCTTGAATGATTTTTCCAACAGCAAAAAGAGAATGGCATAATGATTTTTAGTACAGATGTTATACAAATGACTTTACAACTTCTGTAAACTAAATGGAAAACTGAGTAAACAGAACATTTAGGCAAGCTATGGGATGCACATCTTGTGCCTGGGGAGGTACGTTTGGATGGAGAGGACAACGAAGTAGAACTCTTGACCACTTTTAATCATTACATTAGTAACTGAGAGAAACTGTTTGTTTTTTTTTTTACCAACTTGGACTTAGTTAAGAATTTCTCTGGTTGGCATATTTGTTAAAACAACTTAAAGAGATTAAGTGAAAGAGACAAAGCAGTGGAAAAGTAATAAGGACATAGATGCTCTTTCTGACCTTGAAACTCTGATGTTTTGTTCATGCTGACAGGAGATTTAGCTCTTGGACTTATCTAAAAGAAAGAGGACAAAAATCAGCACAAATACAGGATATTTACCACACACTATAAACCAGATATTTTCACCACTTTTTTTCACTGTTATGCAGTAATATACTTGCCCTCCTTTAAACAACAGGACCCAAAATTTAGAAGATATTTAGGTATCTAAATACAACAGCAGTGATAGAGAGTGAGCCACCTGACTACTTTTGAATGCTGGCCCAAATGCATTACAATTTCCAGATTCTGCTGAAGCAAAAAAGAGACAAAAGGTGAAGTGGGTGCCTTGGGACTGGTTTCAGGCAGCTGTTAATACAACAGGCATCCTTTTGGAGTGTGCAATGTGAAAAATGCAACTCTATTGCCCTAAGTAATAATGACAGTCAGAGCTCAGAAAGGTTATGAAGGGCATGGAGAATTCAAGTGCAGATGAAAGGAAAGAGAACCTCAAAAGCCCGAATGTTAGATTTTTGTGGGGTCTTTTTACAATTCATGAGTCCAGCATCAGATAATAGCAATTGTGAATGCAGCTTGTTGGGGAAAGCGTGAACCTATCTCATGCTACCCCCTTCCTGTTAGGGGTGAGGAAATTGCCATAATTTAATTCTAAATTAGGTAGTTAATTTTGCTCTAGATTGTGTCCATTTCCTTCCAGCTGCTGAAAGCTTTTCCACCAACGCTTCGTTTTTCACCTTCAGTGTGTGTTGGACCTCAGGCATTATGTCATTTTTTTTTCCACTAATGTTAAGGAGGCAAAGAATCAATTTATTGACAACGCTCCAAGAATGTGAATGAACAGAAGAAGCAAGAAGAAAACAGAAAAAGGGGAGAAGGGACAGAAAACAGTCTATGAAGCCTGATTAGGTCTGCTCCTCAAGATGCAAATCACCACAGGGCAAAAACTATCACGTGCAGCTCACTATCATACACAGATCTATTCTTATCTTTACAGCAGTTTCAGAGGCACAGATGCATGTGTTATGTCTGATAATTCTAAAAGTCCCTGCTCTGTGTTCTTCCAGCCTCAGATTCAGACTCACCTGGATCCCCTTTAGGTTCACTCTTCTCTTGAGACGAACTTGATCAGGCAGGAAGAATTTGTTGTCTTCTGGAGAGTCCTCAGAAGTGGAGGAGTCGTCGGCTTCCTGACCGTTGGCTTTTGGGCCAGAAGTCCCAAAGGCCTGGGAGATAACAGTAACGGGAAGATTCCGAGGCAAACTCTAAAGATGACAAGGGAACACTTTATTTCTGAGTGCAACAACTCGTGACCTTCCTTTAGAGTAATCTGATTGAACCTATTGCAACTCCAGTGCTTCAAAAGCTCACACAGAATGTGGCTCCAGACCCAATCAGTAATTTGGGCTGAGATTTGTGGGGATTTATGTTCACAGAACTCTTTTTCACACACGGTCCTAAAAAATACTTGTAGTTCCTACCCCAGTGTAGAAAATAATTGTTTTTCTACATTTTTCCCCTGCCATTTAAAGTCAAGCTGTGGAACGGCAGCCTTTGGGAAGTCATGTTCATGACAGACAACTTGAAAAACACTGTAGCAAAGAATTCACAACACTGACATTTAGTAGGAGATCACTGTTTTCAGTTAATTCGTGGAAAGAATTAGAAAAGTCTCCTCTCCCTTCCAGACCAAAACGTTTGCAAAAGCGAGCCTTAACAAAAGAGATGATGTGTGTCTTGCTCAGCCATACCTGGTCGAGGAAGTTGCTGTCCTTGGAGAGGCGCCGCAGTTTGCACTCCAGGTTGACGATGCACGCTTCCTTCCGCACCACCTCGATCCGGAGCTCGTCGTTCCTCTCCTCCAGCTCCCGGATCTGCTTCCTGTATTTGTCCTTCTCAATCAGGCAGTGGGAGTACTGCGTCTGAGCCTCGTCGCGCGAGCGGAACGCCTGCAGCGGGGCCGGGAAACCTCTCTGGCACCTGGGCAGCAGACCCTCCTCCTGCTGCTTTTGTTTGTAAGGTGCTGGCAAGGGGGACTTCAGAAGTGGTACCCAGTCACCCATTAACACAGCAATCAGGACCAGGATGTGCCACAGCAGCACCATTAGAAATTATGATGATGGAGGTGGTTCATTTACAGCTCCCTCTGGGTTGGTGGGAAAATGTCCCAGAGTGCAAATGGGGTGCCTTGACACTGATGTAAAACCTTGCAGGAGCTGCTGTTAAGATCCTGGTCCTGCCTGCCAGATGCTACACTGTGGAAACAACCCAATATTACCCAGTGTTTAATTACCATAATGCAAATCCCAACAAGTAATTCTTTTAACTGCTTATTTCATAATGGTATTTTGGGCCCAATTACCTACAATTCCCCAAAGTGACACAGAGTAGATAGAAGCTTTTGCTGTTGATTTTCCCCTGCTTTAACTGTGAGATACCTGGTCCCGCTCCTTTTCCACCTCCTCCAGCTGTATCATCACAGTGTTCATGCGGTGCTTGTACATCTCACAGTCTTTTCCTAGTGTTGAGCATTTTAATTCCAAATCTTCTTTCTCCTCAAGATACTGGAAATGACACACTGTTAGTCACCACTGCTCTCAGAGGCATTTTGGACCAGCCTGGGATATTCCATCCCTCTACCCTTCCATTCCTCACCTTGTCTCTCAAGTCCTCCACATGACGAATCTCCTCCTGGAGATTAAAGATCTTGTTGACCAGCTCATGACGATCCTCCAGTGCCTCCTTACGGTCGTGTTCCAGAATATCCAAAATGGCTTTGTCTGAATCTGGCAAACCCCTCTTGTCAGCCTGAGGAAAGACATTTTTTAGAGCCAGGCCAGGGAAACAGAAAATAGTTTTGCAGGGAGAGAAGTATCAGAGACAGTAACAAGCAAGAGGAATAGCAAATGAACAAGGTGCTGCAATGGGAAAGCAGGAGAAGAGATGGACATTTGTTCATATTTTAAAGCAGTGTCAGAAAAGATGAATAAAATCTGTCTTGCTGTCAGAATAGTCTGATGAAGGAACTGTTTTACTGGTCTATTGTACTGGCTATAATTTGATCCAGTTTGGATGCAGTGACAATCCTTCACTCCAAGCCCTGCATTCAAAACTCTTTTCTATTAATCAGCTCTCACTGAGCACAAAAATCACCCTTTTCCAAAGAGCAGAGCCTAAGAAAATATTCAGGAGAATTTTTAAGGCATGCACAGGCTTTGCAGGGCTGTGCTCAGAGAATATTAAACATGCCTGGAGTACCTTGTACCTCTGCTTCATTTTCTACACTGTCCAGGAATATAATTTCTTGCAGATTTAAAATTAACAAGATTACCAAAGCAGGTTCCAAGACATAATTGCTGTCCAAAATTAACCATAAATGGAAGATGAAAAAAGCATAAAATGCTAGCAAGGAATATGCATATTCATTTTTGAAATACCTAGACTGAGTTGGTGATTTCAGGGACATTTAGGTTACCCAGTATTTCTAAGCATACCGAAGCATATCTAAACCAAACTGGTTTGAGTTTATTTATACTTTCACCTAGGAGAATTTAAATCTTATTTTTAGCTATTTCTCTGTTTCTTTAAGTGCTGTAAGACTATTTCAATTAATATAAGAGAGCTACACAGACCAGAACTCCCAGAATCTTCTATCCTGCACTCTTTTTCAACATGTGAATTGGATTTGTGTTAGAAGTAAGAATCGTTAGGCACTGCTAGAGGCTACAGCCATTTCTGAAAGGCCTTCTACTGGTAATTTTTAAGTGTCATTTTAAAATGCTACAAGCCTTTTCTAACAAAGTGCTAAATAATCTCACATATATCCCAATATTTGGCTAAGTTCTTCACAGACAAGTCCTAAATGTGCTGCACATCAACTGTTTTCCCTACCTGCCCAAACACAGGGTGGTGAAGCTCCCTGTGCAGGTTACAGCAGGGCTCTGCAGGGCATCCTGGTGCTTACTGACCACTCAGGTACAGGAACCTTTATCATCCTCTGCTTCATTAAAACCTTTTGGCAAAGATATGACAACAGCCTAACACAGGGTACACAGAGCCACTGTCAAGAAGTTCTCTGCTGGCTGTTTAACACAGATTTGTAGTGACAGGCTGGTACAATGCTCAGCAATTAAACACTGCACTCTTGGAAGAGCCAATTTCCCATGTACATTTGGTTTTTTTAGAGGACTATTTTTGTAGAACTCCTCCTCATGCATGTGTCTGTACAGAGAGCACTCCAGGCAGCTGGGATCTGTACAAGCAGCCTTCTGTCTGTCCAAACTTTGCACTTCTGCTGGTTGCAGCTTTGCAGGCAGAGGTTTCAGCCAACACCTCCTGCACTGTAACTGGAGTATGTGAGTTTGGATTTTAAAGGCAGCAATCTGCTTTTATACCTGAATGATGGACTGTAACTCCTGGATTTTAGTCTTCATCATCTCATTTTCCCGCTCCAGTTCCAGAACCTGTTCCTTTTTGGGTCGGTTTTCAATATCATTTTTCAGCTTTAAAGACTGGTTCCTCTCCAGCTTGCACTCCTCTTCCACCTTGTTCAAGCGATGCTTCAGCTGATCAATCTAGAGGGAGCAGAGAAAAGGAGAAAGAGGAGAGGAAGAGAATCCTCCCCAGCTCTGACATTTAGTGCTCTGAAAAACTCTCACTTCCAGGTGGAAAACATACAGGGGAATTTAGCTAATGTGAATGCTAACGAGAGGTTGGTTATTGGGTGCTGGATGTCCACAACTGAACTGGTGAAGTCTCAAGTACAAACCTGCTACTTGCCAGCTACAACTTATATGGGTTGTGAAATTTTATAATACCTGGACTAAAATAAAGTGGCACAGTCTCAATCCTCCAGTAAATAAAGAGATAGGAAACAGAATGAACACTTAAGACAATAACCACACATTGTGCTTTTTCCACATGGACTATTTGGATCAGGAAAAACAGGAGAAAATTCAGGATATCTTTCTGAATAAATCCCCAGCAGCTATAGTGCTGTTGGATAACTGTACCAAGATATTACTGAGCCTAAAAAAGCTAAAATTATGTTTTTGGCAAGCAGTTATGTTTTACATTTTATTTTTATTTGCATTCTATTCTGTTAGTTCATTATCTGCCATTAATACACCTCACTGTAGGTGACATTTCTGTACAGTTGATGCCTTCAATCATCTGGATAAGGAAAGCAAATGAGAGCTCCACATCCTTCTGCTGTCAGAGGAGGTCTCATTTTCCCAGATGCCACTGGCACCCTGCACTGCTGCCCAGAGCATTTCTCTCACCTCCAGCTGCAGGTCTCGGCTCCTTATCACAGCCATGCTCTTCTCGTCACTCAGCTGGGCATATCTCATGGCCAGATTGTAGTTCTCATCTTTCACCTTGACCAGCTCATCGTTGTAGTTATTCCTCTCCTCCTTCATCTTGTTGTATCTCTCCTGGAAGGTCAGCAGCTCTATTTTGTTCAGCTTTAGCTGCTTTCTCTCATCCTCCAGCTGGCGAGACTTGGCCAGGAGCTCGCAGCGCTGCACGTCTTTTGTCTTCACTTGCTGCTGGAGCTTGATGATTTCATTCATTAGGAAATGGGTAAGGCCTTCATGTCCCTCCTCCACTGAAAATGTTTGAACAGCTTATCAATGTCTGGTAAAGTACCTTATATAAGTTACTTCATTTATAAGGTAATAAGTAGAATAAGTAGAATCAGCAGAACTAAGTAAGAAACAAATGGCCCAGAATATGTACAGAGATGCAGAATTTACACCAATTCATACACATCTGTATGTTTAACCGGGAACAGTATAAATATTACACAGCACACTGGTATCAGAATCACAATATACACACGTACAGCTTGTCTGGATGGAGGATAATACTTTTACGTTTGTCTTGTTTCAGCTGAGCCTATGGAAATAGCACAACCTTTGTACAATGAATCTGTGCAAGTACAATTAATCTGAATGCTTTAAATGTGCTGCACATGTGTAAGTTGTCAGTGTAATTCAGTCCACTGTTCCAATATAGCTTCTCTTGAGAATTCTGGTAATGCCTATCATTCCATTTGAAGCTCTTCAGCTTCATTCAGACAGCTGGGATGTGCCTTTGCTTTATACATTACCTACCACATTTTGCTTTGAAGGGGACTGAAAAGCATTCTACACCAAGATGAACTTTTATTCCCACTTCTCGCCTGAAAAAAGCCATGCCAGTCTTTCAGAGAGTCCTTACTTCAACAGGCTCCTTTGTGATTGATTCTACTCACCAACAATAGTGGAAAATCTCCGTGTGGGTTCTTTCCCTGTCACCAGTTTGTAGAGTTCAGGGTAGTAAAACTCCAGGCTCTCTAAGAACACCACATAGCCCCTCTGGCCCTTGGTGTGGAGGATGTCCAGCAGTCGGCCTGGATACAGACAGCAGAGAGGTGACACATCAGCCCCACGAGCAGCACGAGCAAATATCACATCCCTGAATGTTCCTAAGGCTCATCTCTGCCACGGCAACGAGCTGTGCAAAATCCAGCTGATTAACTGAGTTCAGCTGAACCCATAAGGTAATGCCACCAATTCTGTATGTTTGTGCAGATCGTTATTCTGAGGGAGTGTGGGCAAATTGGTCTCTGGAACAGAAATTTCAAAGGACAAGTCAGTGCAGCCTTTACCAGGCAGGGATGGCAGATCTTCCAGTGACAAATCACAAAGTACTGCAAGACAGCTGAAAAGCTACTCCTGGAATGGCACTGACTGCTGCTTGTGTTAACTGAAATATTTTCCGAGGCTTTGATGGGGATTTGAACCCCACGAGCTCCAGTCTGCACAGCACTGGAAAGAGTCTTTGTTATTAAAATAGCAGCAGAATCTGCCTGTACTTCAAACCTCCTGTAAATAAGATAAAACAGTTTCCATCTGATAATCTGTAACTTGATTCAGGCTCTCTCCAGACTCAGTAGAACAAAGCTATTCAGAGATGCAGATGGAGCCACTGGCCAGGAAATTACCTGCTCTGTTAATTTTGGAGGGCAGCATGAGTGAGTTGAGCACCTCATCCTCATCCTGCTCGTCGATGACTTTGCACTGCCGTAAGTAGGGGGTCAGCTTGGCTGGGTTGATGTAGCGGCTCAGCATGTGCCGGTTGCACTCCACATTCTCCCACAAAGCCTCTTCCTCATCTTTCAGGGTCTCCAGGCAGTCATCCATCTCTGGCTCTGCTCCTGAGACACAAGGGACACAACTGGCAAATGAACTCCAAGCAGGACAGCTGCAATCCCGGTACTTTTTTGTGCTTCCATGTCATATGGGATGAGCTTAGAACCACTTCTGACTAATGCTGAATTTGCCCAATATTGAAGCTCTTTGAAGTGCAGCCTGTCCACAGCTCATCTGGGAAATGACAGTTCACAGAAGTGCTATCTTGAGTCTATGAACTACTGCTCTTCACTCTCCAGTGATGAATCTGCACTCAGCCAACTCCACCAAGCTCTTTACAAGTCAGAGAATGCCTCTGCTCCTGAGAGGCAATGGCAAAGGGCACAGTGCAAGGCAAGAAGGGAACGAACCCGCAGGGCTCAGAGCAAAGACAAATACTGGCTGAAGGCAATGAAGGCTTTCATCCTCACCTCCTTTGCTCCTCCAAGCTGTACTGATGTGAACCTGCACAGATGTGATGAGCCAGCACCTGTAAGTGGCTGCACACAGGAATAGTTAAGGCAGGTCTGTGTGTGCAGCTGGCTGTGGTGCACTGAGGGTTGTGAGTGCAGATACCTGGGAGCTCAGACCTTGCCTTTCCCTCCAGGAGGGGACAGGTAACAGCATTGTGTCACTGCAGTCTAAAAATGTTCTTGACTCATGCAAATGTTATCACACGGTTTCTGAGTGCTTGTGAAGCAATTTCCTGCCAGCTCCTAATTTGTACCCAGCTCATTAGAGAAGGTTACATGGCAGGCTACAGTGAGGCAAGACAACTTACACTGAAGTTAAAACTAAAGAAACTTTGTAAAAAAAAAAAAATATTTCCTTTATTTTGCGATAAATATTAACCTTTGAACTAGTACTATTTTTGCATTCTAGCTTTCATAAGACCTTGTGATCCAGGTGGCACGTGGAACATAAGCTTCTATTTCAGTTTCAGAGACCCTGGTGGAAGAAGAATATGCAGTTCTTGGATCACATGAGATGAGAGCTCTGCTTCATGAGGCTTTGCTGGTAATCAGTAACTAAAGACCTCAAAAGCAACATGCTGTTTTACTCAGCTTCCAGCTTTAGGAACTGGGGAGCAGCCTGTGTTACACTGAGCATCCCTGAGCAAAAACAGCTCATGAACTGCATAGCCAAGGGGTATTAATTCCTCATTTTGAAAACTAAAGCCAAAAGTGCTAATCTGTTAAATAATGTGTTTGTCAGTGTTCTAACATAATGAAATACAGAATATTCCTACAAAAACAATGCATGCTCTCTGCTTGATGCTTTTAAAAGCTTTCCAAATTTGTCAAAAATCCTAGTCTGGGTTTCAATATCTCTGTGAGAAAAATTTGGATGATTTTTCACAGTATGGACAAGTTAAGGGAGTATTGGCAGGGGCTTTGTTCTTCTCCTGTATTCCAGCAGAGCTCTTTTCTTTGCAGTTTCACATCCTAGGAATCATTTATTCCACATTTGCTTTGATGCTTGCATGGAGATTCATTACTCCAGTGACTGCTATTACATATTCTGGGAGAGACAGCAGCCCCCAGAGGGCCAGGAAGACCAGGGCACTTCAGTGGGATGCAGAATCATGGGGCAAAGCTGTAGTTAGGGGAAGAATCTCCCTGATCTTCTGAACTTCACACTGGCTGGGTGAAATTCTCACTGAATGCCAGTATTTATGTGTGGTAAAAATGACACTGAAGCAACAAGGAGAATAAAGGTAAAACAATAGAGAAAAATCTTTACAAAGCAGGTTGTAGTGGGAGGAATGCTAAAGGTGAAAGAGCTTCTTCTGAAGTCCTCACACATTCTTATGAACCTTACTCTCCACCATTATTCTGGAAGTAACTGTATTTCACTTCAAAGGTGAATTTAACAAATGCTACATAATTGGAGAAGCTGGACTTTGGGGAGTAGAAGGCAGTGAAGCAGAAGGTCACACAGTGCCTCAGTCAGCTCACAGCCACAGCCATCCAGCTGAAAAAAGGAAAGTCACAGGCCCTTTAATTTCTGGGAGCGTAGCAGGGAGCTCACGGATGGATCTCAGAGTGCAAAAGAAGCACTTGCCTGAATTTCATAAAATGCAAGATATCTTGTAATCTGCTGCGCTGAACCAGAAATTATTGCACACTGTCAGCAGTTCCCTCAGGACATTAGTAAGGGATTTCTCCACTAAATGATTCAAAGGAGAGTTCACTCATCAGCGTTATTCTCAACATGAATACGCTTTTTTTTAACCTGACATTAAAAAAAAATCTTTATCAAATAGTCCCTTGTGTATGGGCACAATACATCCATACTGTTATTCTGGGGACATAATGTTTAATGGGAAAGTAATAAGTATATTGGAAGAGTGGCTAAGAATTTTAAAAGATTTCTGGTAGCAAACTCCTGCTAAACACAGTCTTTTATAAGGTACAAGCCCTGAGAAATGACATTTAGTGGAGGGGTCCTTCAGTGCCATGTAGGAATGTCAGACTCTCCCTTTTCCTTCCTTCTTTGGAATTCCACCTGCCAGGATCCCAGCTAAGCTCTGTCCTAACTGCCTGTGCTGCCCATCAGCTCCCAGGGATGTGTCCCAGGGATCACTCCTCCCCTCCTGGAGCTCCAGGCCTTGCCTCTGTTGTGAGTCTTTGGCCAGGCTGGTCTGAGAGCACACCCCCATGGAGCTCCAGTGCCCTGTGGAGCTGTTCCAGAGAAAACTGCAGTGGTCAGCTGATATTAGTGCAGAACTCCTCCTACTGAGCAAATAATTATTTGATTTAGTATTTAATATTGTGTTGAATAGGAAACAAAATGCTTGCCATTGGTTGAAATTTTGGTGTGCTGGTCAAAAACTCAGATGTAGCAACTAAAACTCAGTGGGACACTAATAAAGGTCTTCTATTACAAGCTTTAATTTTAGATGTTTTTTAGCAGTACATGCATTTTCTAGGCATTTTATAGCCCTTGTTCCCTGCTTCTGTTCTTCCTTCCTGTGATGATAGTGCAGAAAAGTTGTTTTCACTTATAAAATTAAAAATTATGGATTTAAAATGTTTTCAAATGTGTAATCACTTATTTAATCTGATCTTTATTACCATTATCTAATTTGTGATTCCAACACCTCTTGAGCTGTAAAGTAACACATGCAGGAGTTGTGATATGTCATAGAAATACTACGGCATCCGTTACAAATCACAGGTGTGAACTCACAGACTTGGACTGCCTTCAACAGACATTAAGCAAAAAGAAATCAGAAATCACCACAGCAGTTAAAAAATTGCTCTCCTGCTGCTCCTTTCAGTAGTTAGTATACAAAATAGCTTTTAACTGCAGGAGAGCTTAATCCAGTCATAATCTCAGCTAGTTCCATCTATTTCAAAGGTCCCTGTAGATGCAGACAAATAAAAGAGAGAATCCCTTTTTACATTAAAAAGCACACTCTACTCCCCTTGTCTCCTTTCTCTCAGGGACTATCCTTCTGCTGGCTGTTGCACACGAATGAATCGTTCTGGATGTTTGCTGGTTTTTCTGTGGTGTATTTTTCAGCTGAACAAATCACCTTGCAGTTAAAGCTGCTCTCTGTTCTCACTCAGACTCCACACTCTCATATGTCAGTGACACTCTCCACTGATCAAGGGAATAAAGCCTGCAGGCTTCAGACCCAGGGGTTCTATAAAGTGCTCATCATCAGGTCACATCTAAAGCTTCATTTTTGTTTTTTGCGCTTTGTTTGATGATGGTGCAGAAATTAACCCTTCAGCTGTTTAATTATTTGCATCCCCATGCTCTCAATTCCTGCCAGCCTGTCAATGCTCAGGAACTGCCGTGTAGCCGACTGCAAATGCAGCTTTCAGCTCAGGTTTCTGATTTCCTGATATTCTCTTTGTGAAACATGAAAAAAAGGCTTTCTCTTCCTACTGAGAAGCAGAAGAAAGTTTATTTTGGAAGAGGCAATCTATTGTTATGTTTTGGATTCCTGCATTTGTCACAGATGTTTGCAGACTGGCAGAATTTAAAAAGAAACCATAGCACACAAAATGTTTTGCATATTATAAGTTAAAAAGAACAGAATTTTATGTTAAATGCTGAGTATGAAAGAATTACATATAAATCATCGTACTTTAAACCAAAAATAAAAATGAAAACAACACTCTAAAATTGTGTATCTAATTATCCTCAGCATTTTGAGGTTGTTGTTCTACATCCTCTTTCTCTGCACATCTCCAGAGTCTGTGGGGCAATGTCTTTTCTCTCTGCAGTTTGTACAGCACCTCACATGACAAAGTGTAACAACTGGGTGATTTTCTCAAAAGCTGCTTGTGTGGATATGTGCAGATTTGCAATATCAGAGAACCACAAAACCACAAAGGGATTTAGAGCTATTTTTACTTTTAGAGGAAAGTCACAGTTTAAAGTGTGATAAGGAAATTATATTCCTTTGCTTAAGGACAGGAGAGCTTTGTGTGCCCTCCAGGCTTTCTGAAATGCTGAATACCAGCAGTTTCCAATTATGTTGGCTGCTCTCTGGATGTTCTGTGGTACTGAAAACCACTTTTAAAAGGTTTAAACATTGATAAAGATGACTAAATTTGCTTACCTATCCTTGCAATTTTTTTAAATACAGATGTCTAAATTCAGACTCCCAAAGGAGACAGGACAGTGTCGCCATCTGCCTTTAAGAATTTGCACTTTACATCCTTCCTCTGTCCCTCAGTGTCCCCACCTGAAAACAAGGCTGCAATGGGCATGTTTGTGACAAGGCAGGACCTGTTAATTAGTGACTGCAAAGCACATGGAACCACTGAGATGGAAAGTCCCAAGAAAAATATTTATTATTAGTGCAGTTTTATTACTTCAGACTCTGCAGACCTCAGAATACTTTCTGGAGGCAGCAGCTCTGCTGACGGGGCTGGGTTGTATTTCTGTTTTGGGTCATAATGAACCACATGAAAAGAACCATTCTGTGTATCTCAGAACCCTTTCTTTATACAAGAGATTCAACCATCTTACTTATTTCAACAAAATATAAAAGAAAAAAATAGAGAAAGAGATACCAAAGTAATAGAAGAGCAAGAAGCTTTAAACACAAAATAGGATTATTTTTGCACAAAAATGTCTTATTCAATTCAATTGAGTCAATCTTCCCATTCCACACAGGCTACAAAAGAAACCCCAAACATCAGCAGACCTGCAAGGCTGCAGGGAGGCAAAGCTAGAGCTTCAGTAGCTAGCAGGAGTAGTACTCCCATTTTCTGAACAGAAGAGAGGGAGAAGGAAGCAAACCAAACTCCCTAACTGGTTCAGAAAGTTCTGGAAGCATCTTCATCTGGCTTCCAGAGAATGAAAATTCCCTTCACTTTTGTAACTATAAGCTCAAAAGCCAAGTGAGACAAAAAGAAATGAAGATTTCTATCGTATTACTCTCCCTTCTGTACTTCAGTACTTCTGTACTGTAATTCAGTACTTCTCCCTTCCGAAAAAAACCCCAAAACACACCATGCAATTGAATAAATCAGAGATTTATGTCTAATCACTATTCCTGTCCTAACAGAAGAGGGTCAGAAGAATTAATACTCTTGGAACTCTCTTTAATTATTGCTTTGTCTTTATTTACTTTCCTAAGAAAAGATCCATATAAAACCCCATCTCAGAAAAAAGAAGGGTAACTCATACATAAAGTATGGATCAATTATTGGTGTTGTCAGTCAGGACACCCAAGTTTGCTTAGAACCACCTAAACCAGAAAACACCCTGTGCAACAAAGACAGACAAGTTTTCAGTGCTGCAGGATAACATTGCCTAAGAGCTGAACAATGAATGAACTGAATTCCACACTTACCACATTGAGCTTTTGTGTGTTTTGAAATTGCAAATGAAATTTGCAATGTATAATTCCTATTGCTTTCTGGAGGAAAACCCTTTACACATTAAGAACATTGTTTTGCCCAATGCAATATTGTTGCAAAGACCCCAATCAGTGCAGCAATACTCCTTAGGATCCTGTAATGATTTCTGTTTCAGAAAAGGCTGAGATTGGAGCTTTCCCATTTCTCACCCCACCTGCTGGCAGTATCTACTCTGCCTCTTCCTCAAGTGTGGCAGTTTTAGAGCCTCTGAGCTCCCATCACCTGATCTCACAGGAAGGAAATGACTCATTTTGCTCAATGGCCAACTGAGAGCAGGTTGTGCTGCCTCCAACGTGCAACAGGCAGCATCCAATCAGCTCTGGTTGTAGCACACACATTATTGATCATAAACAAAGACAATGGAAAAATCCTCCTCTGTAAAGAGCTGAAACGATGTTTTGACAACTGTCAGTTCTCTGTGTGTGAGAGAATTCGTATTTCCAACAAACAACTAAGCTGCTTCCAGCTCTGGCAGTAACACACGGTTTAAGCTACTGGGAGAGGAGCAAATTTTGGGGATGGATTCATCTCAGCATTTTGAATTAGGCATGAATTTAGAATCCAGCTCCTCTCTAGTGAATGGAAAATGCTGTGTTCAAAACTCTTCATTTCACCATTTTGTACTTCCACCTTGGAATGTTCTCCAAAGATGGGTTTCCGGACACCCCAAATCACTTGGGTTCCCTCTGAGGTCCATGGAGAGAGATTTGTCCTCCTTATGTCAATATCTACACTGGTGATTAGATGGGTATTACTCTGTTTTACACAACAGAGTTTTACACATCAGATTCTCAAACAACACATATTGTTTGAGAATCTAATACCCGGGTTTCAGGAACTGTCATACTGGCATTATTGAATGCTAATATGTGTAAAAATAAATGAGAAATGAGAGATATTAACAATGAGAGATGCAGTAAAAAGTGAAGAGGGGACAGAAAGATGAGATTTCAGGGTGAAAATGGTGAGGTTAGGGGAAAAGGAAATATTAAATAGGGAACAGGAAAAGAAAAGGAAAGTTAGAGAAAGAGGAACTCGACAGAATGAAAGTGAGGAACAAAAGTGAGACAGAGATGAGAATAGGAAAGGCCTTACTAAAGGCAAAGGCAAGGAATGTGGGAATAAATAGGGAAAGACCTGCCACAGACCCTGAAACACTAGGAATCAGCCTTACTTCTGAGCATGCAAATCAAAATAATGGCACAGTAATTAAAATAAATAATTTACCACAGGACTTCAGTGCATCTATTTTAAAGGATTTGCAAAGTAGCAGTGGAGAGCTGAGTGCCTGACATTTAATAAATGCTTCAATCTACACATGCTCGGTCCTGTTCCGCATGGTGATGAGGAGGGCAGCAGAAATCGCTGTGCTAACCTAGTACAAATATATTTATATTGCTGCCCTTCTGTTCTGGAGCATCAGCTACTGACACAAGCATTTCCTTTCAACTAATGTGTGCTAAAAGCCAAGATCTAAGAAGGAAGCTGCCAAGGCTCATGAGAATGCTGCTCCAACAAACGCCTCAGAAGTCATTACTAGGTCCCAGGTTAATTTTTTCTTCAGACTGACTCACTTTGTTTTTACCACTGATAATGAGATTCTTGCCAGCTCAGGAGGAGGTGGAGGCACAGCTGGGGGCAAGTCCTGTGTGTTTAGGAGGAGTCTTGAATTAAAAATTCAAGTTGCTCAAAGATGCAAATGGTTTGATGACAGTAGGTTAGGCCCCAGTAAATGTGTGCTCCAATTACAAAACCCAGCACATTCTTTGGTGCAGAGAGCCAGTGTTGGTGAGGAATCTCCACAGACTGAGCTACGTAGGAACCTGGTAAGGACAAAGGTTCATTAACTGGTACATATGAAACCCGAACAACCTTGGCACAGACAGCCTGATTCTTATCAGTGCTGTTAACATTTCACTTCTATTAATACAAGTCACATCAGGAAGAGAGAAAGAATTGTAGCTCTGCCAAACAAAACTCCTACTTAGTCTGTTTCTTGAAAAAATTGTCACTTTCTACAAACTCTTACATTACAGAAGTTTAAAAAAATAACAGAGAGAAGAACACTTTCCATCTAGTCAGATAATGACCCTCTGTAGGTGATACTCTCATCTCCAGGCAAAGGATAACACAGAACACATTTGAGGAGAGGACTGCACTCACTTAAACAATCTCCAAATTCAGAAACAACTGACAGTAAATGTGTAGGCCATTCTTAAAACAGAAAAGGTCACACTCCATTCTTGAATACTGTCAGATAATCTCACTGTAATTCACCAGGGCCCAGAAAAGTTTGAAAATAGTATTTCATATAACAAGCTTTATAATATGGTAGGAAAATAAGACATAAACCTATATGGAGAATCAAAGAATCATGGAATCTTCTGAGTTGGACGGGACCCACAAGGGTCAGCCAGTCTGGTTCCTGGCCCTGCACAGACACCGCAACAATCCCACCCTGTGCACCCCTGGGAGCATTGGCCAAATACTCCTGGAGCTCTGGCAGCCTTGGGGCTGTGACCATTCCCTGGGGAGTCTGTTCAGTGCCTGACCAACACCTGGATGAAGAACCTTTTCCTGATACCCAACCTAAACCTCCCCTGACACAGCTCCAGCAGTTAAAGAATTCCACAGCTAGTAAAAACACATAAAACACAAAGAAAGAATAAATAAGAAGCCAACTCTAATAACCCTCCTTTTAAGATCAACCTTGACAAACTGCTCCAAACTCATGAAAAACGACCCCCATGCAAACTGTTTACGGTATTACAAGAGCAGCAAGCACTGATTGTGATGAGAATATGATTTAGTTAAATATCTTAAATACTCTGCAAAGGTATAATAGCTCCCACCCAGCTCTGTGAAAACTTACCCATTTGTGTTTACCTTCTAATTTCCAACAACATATGCTCTTGGACCAAACACTGGCCAGTCTCCTAAAGGTGATGACTCCCATGTTGCTCATTTTATGTAAACGCATAGGTTATATAGATAGAACAGGTATCTACACCATATTACTTTTTGTGGCCTCTTTGTAACCATTACTTTAGAACAGACTCTAATTTTAAAGAGCAGGCTGCTCTTCTGTAGCTGCACTGTAGCTGGAACAATGTCATACATACCTTACACAACCAACACCTCACTGGAAGAGGCGAGCTCCACTCCTAGCTGCAGTCTGCCACAGTCCTGGGTGCTCTGCTCACTGGCCAGATCCTTGCACCTTGCTCAGAGCTGCAGGAACATCTCAGCCAGCAGCACACAACACACACAGAGGACAACTGGATGCCATTTGATGAGAAAAAGCCTACAATAAATCACAGCAGCCTGGTCTGGGAAGGGCAAACCCTCACCAGGAATCAGAAGGAGTTTGATATTTTACTCCTTATACATGGAAATGGTTGTGCTTGTTTCATGAACAGATCTTCCCAGCTTGTGCTTTCTGGTCACCCTCTCTTCTTGCTCTGTGCACTCCCTCTTTTTTCACCAGTGTTGTGGGACTGTGACACGCAGCTCCGGAAACCTCCACCCACCACCCTCCCTCTCAGACTTACAGCCTATATATAGCAGGCACAGAGGTGCTGGGGCTGCCTTACTTCCCTTTTCTTCTGAACAGAGCTTGTGGGTAACTTTCAAATGTGACACCGCCGCTGAGGGAAGTCTTAGGGGAAGTGCTCTCACAGCCATGGGGAGCTGGGGGCTCTGGATGCAGCAGCAAGGGCCTGATGAGGAGCTCAAACAGGTCCTTTTTTCCTGCAGAGAGCCCAGCTGGGTTTCCTTAGCCATCCCCTGTCACCAAAGGCCTGCAATTAAGAGCAGGAAAGCAATCTCTGGAAAACAGAGAGACAATTCGCTCTCCGTCTTGCAGAAGGGCTCCTGTGAGTCACTTCTGTAGCAATCTAAAGGAAAAATGGTCTGTTTGTACATTGTCTGTCCATTATTTCTGTAGTGGTAATGTCTCCATGACCTTGTCCTGCTGTCTTGGGGAAGAGATAATGCCAAATACTTGGCAATTCTATATTTTCTATGTTCAAAGCACTGCAAGGAGGAATTAAGCATCTTCTATTGCTCTTTCCATAACTAAGCCCATTGCTCTGATGATAGGGAATAAAATACTGTAAAGCTTTCATGTGGAAAATTTATCCCCAAAGAATTAACTAACCATGGGAAGAGACTAAACTCTGGTCTCATCAGGAAACTCTGGCTGGTTCAGTTCATGGTTAATGTGTATTTTTTTCTCTTTGAAAAGACCAAAGAAACAAAGTACTAAAATAGCAATAAATCTGACTACTTGTCTTCACCTAGTGTGGTTCTTGACCATGAGTCAAAGTAAGAAGAAATATGAGAATTGTATTGAATTCTCTGCTGACTGTGGAAATAAATATTTGTGAAAATAACAGCTGTAAAGTGATGTCAGAATTACGTTCCATCTGTGAGCATCCCAGCCTTTAAGGATGGGCAGCTGCTGTTAAAATAACATCTACAAAAACTACTACAAAAGCAAGATTTCCAGGATTATTTGCACCCAAACCTTGATCTTCAGATGTTTAACAGTACAAAGGGTGGTAAACAACTCAAAATCAGGGGAAGTTTGTTTTATTCTTCCAACTTATGCCTTGAAGCACAACAATTCCTTAGCACAGGCTGACAGCAAAATCATTTGCAGAATGTGCAGAAAAGCCTTAGTTTTAAATGCAGTGTTGCATTTGTGGCTGAGGTGAGGTTACACACAAGATGAGCACAAGCGAACGGCTCCCACGTGTGAGGATTGATTTCCCCTATTTCTCATTCTTGCTCCAGGGCACAGCTCATAATTAGGGTCAGATTTTCTAAGAGCACAGGGGGTATTTAGGCATCAAAATAAATGGCCAGGTTTTTGCCAGCCTTGCCTTGGAGTGTGGGATAAGGTGGTGTTATGAATCACAGGGCTGCCGAGTGTTAAGCACTTTTGAAAATCAGGGCTTCTGTACATACTTAAAGTTGAGCTCTTTCAAAAATCATCTCACAACTAACATTTTTCAAATTCTAGGTATTGGAGAAATGGGCCTTTAAAGCTTTGTGAGGTGCTAATTTTTACATGAATAGGGAACTGCTCCCTATAGCACCTATAAATCTGGCTGGCAGCAGTATTTAAGTAGTTCTGGTTCTCTAGTGTTGTATAAACTCTGCAGCAGTGCACATTCCATGGGGAAGAGGGCAGATGCTGTGTGCCAGTGCTTACCTGTGTTAATTCTAAGCAGTGAAATAAATATTTTGCTAGCTAACAGGTGATGACAAACACTGCAGATGCATAAATCTCTTTTCAGCATATTGTCTCCAGCCACAACTGAGATTTTAAGAATTAAATGGAATTTTAAGCTTTGAACCCTCTGAGACATAATAAAAGAAGGGTTCTTTCTACATGACTTTCTACCAGGAACCAAAACAAATTTATTTTTCTTACGCTCAAAAGCTAATACAGTGTAGAAACTGTATGAGGTTTTAGATTAGACTCTCCTTTCATCATTAGTTGCTCTATTTATCTTTTTTTTTCAAAGCCGGTGAGTTCAGCCTTGCAGAATCCATGCTGCTGACTCAGCTAACTGAGCCAAAACTCATAAAAATCTATTTAAAAAAGGTCCAATGATTTTATTTTCTAATCGTAAATATGAAATTTAATTAGCATCTCATTGCTAACGAAGTCACCATGGAAGACAAGACTGAGGAATTAGGCACAGGAGTGGAACATCAAGCATAAGACAAAGCAACTGTTATGCAGGAGCCAGTTTAACTCCTGCTTTTCTCCACTCAAGTTTCAGATTTTTTAAGAATGATGGGCTGTTTTCACAGGTTTCTTCTCTGACAGCAAGGCCCTTGTACCCTCTCTGTGGCAGTAATTACTCCATCACGATACCCCGTCATGCAAAATACCAAATAACAACAGATGAGGTTCACTCTGGATTAGAAAAAGAAGCAAGGCAGAGCAAGTTGCATCTGAATTCAAAATCCTGTTTTGTCATAAGCTACTCAGGTCAGCAAGTGTTTCAAATCCTGTAAAAGCAATAGACTCATCAAATGAGAAAAGAACTCTCATTATTCTCCAGGGTACTGCAAACATCAGAAAGATTAAAGGAATTTTTTTAAACTAAGCATATGGAGAATTTAAAAAGCCTCTTCAAATAGGAATGTGTCCAGCCTTTTCATTATTAGCAATTTCAGAAGCTGTGTCCCAGGCTGACATCAGCACTGAGGTCAGCATTATTGGGTGGAATTCTCTTAACTGGGAGCGTTCTCTGCCACCTTCTCCCTGAGCTCTTGAGAGGTCCGGAGCTCTTGCTCTGGCTTCACCCTCCCCAGAGGGCAGGAGGGAGTTCCACGAGTGCCTTTCCCCGCACAGCAGCATGGCCACTTGAACTGAAGGCAGGGACAGGGGCTCTCCTGGTGCCCCACTCGGTGCCTGGTGAGGGAGCACAGAACATCACAGGAGAGGGGACCACACGGGCAAATGCTGTGGGAGAGCTCTGCAAGGGCTGGGGAACTGCAGTAACCACAAAGCTGTGTGTGCTTTCTCCCCACACTCACACTGAAATTGTTCACAGCAGTCCGTGTGGGAGGAAGTGTTTACAGGACCTCCCTGAGAGCGACTAATCATTAATAATTCCTGGATTGCTAGAAGAGCTTTAGAAGTAACTCTGTGAGTGGGCAAACCCCTTGGGTGCTCTCAATGAAAACATTCTCTGGGGTAAAAAGCAGTTTATTAGCTGGTTTGGGCAGCAGAAGCCATTCAGTTTCTCTTGGGCTTGTGTAAGGCCAAATTCAAGGCAGAGCAAATTTCTGAGGTTACCGAGTTTGCTGCCTCCATGTGAGGGGAGATGAGACGTGGGCAGGAGCCACTTCTAGACATAGACAACATATTACAGAATGCCAGGATGTGGCATTGCCCAGCCCACAGAAGCTGATGCCCTGAGCTGCCATCCAGCATTGCAACCCGAACAACCTTTATTATTACAACCAGCTGTAGTGTGTGTGATGCATTCTCCAGGAGAGAAAAGAACTGGAAGAATATCCCAAATGAAAATCTGACTTTGTTTAAAGAGTTTAGAGCTTGCTAAAGCACAGTGGGCTGTCTCTGTTTCCAGGCAGGTTTTTCTCATTTGCTGTGCTTTGTGCATTGCTTCACCTCCCTCTGTCACAAACTGGAGGTGAGTGATGCTTTCAGCTCTAACATCTGCTGGACAGAGAGGAGTTTGCCAGATGCCTTCTCTCACTTGGTGGGACTCCCATGCATGGGCTGGGAATCAGAATCAGAGAGGAGGAGGAAAGGAGATATTAAACAAGACAGGTGAAGGGAATCAGGCTGAGGGGAGGGAGGACTTGGGATGTTCTGTGAGGACCAAAGGAGCAGTAACAAACCATCCTCTGCCTTTTCTCATGCGCTTTCCTCACCATATTTGAACGTTCAAACAATCATTTCTCCTGTTCAGACCCTTTGTGCAGACTCTATTCGAAGTTCTGATGGCATTGGCTATTTAATAGCCATAATTTCTAAATGCATTTAAGATTTCTAACACTATCCTGCTCAAGTAGCTTTGGATTTCTGCACTATTATCATGTTGCAATGATGAAGTTGCAATGAGTTTACATTTTTCTGCATTGCAGCACATACTACAAGGTATCAGGAGCTTGTCACTGAATCCACAGCCTTCAAAGAGGCATTCAAATACTGATCACTTCTGCCTCAGACCAAGCATTTTCCAGTTGTTCCTTGCAGGTGGGATATTCTTCCTGATGTTGTATTCTCACATAGCTCCTAAGGCCAGTCTGGAGCTAGCCCCGCTCTCCCAGGTGTGCAGCCTTGCTGGGCAGAGATTCAGTGAAGCTGCTGCTGCCAATAGTCTTTAATCCAGCAAAACTGTCTGGATGCTGCTCTCAGTATGGATATGGATGAGTCACAAAAACCCCATTCTGCAGTGCAACACTCCATATGAAAATATTCAAGTATCACTTTTCCTTCAGGCCACAGAGTTGCGGATTAAAAAACCCAACAGATTCAGCCTTTCCAGCCTTTTGGGAAATGTAAAATTCCTTCACTTCTTTTGAACAACTGAAGCAAGAGAAAAACACATTGTTTTCGATCCTGACACCAAAGTTTAAACAATTTTTGTTTCATACTACCCTGGTATCTTTCATGGCATAAGTAGCAAAAAAAGAGAAGATTAAAGACAGAAGGAAATTAAACCTTCTAAAATAAAACTTGCCAGTCTTGGGTCTTTCTGAAAAATATGTAATTGGAAATAAAGGAATATGTTACTGGAAGGATGAAGCACACACAAAAGATTATTAAACAATTAAATTTTGGGACTTATCCTGACTTCCTTTGGTAGGAGCTGCAAAGGAAGACTAGCAGTGTAGGAGCAGGGAAGAATCTTACCTTAGGCTTGTTTTTTTTCCCTCAGGAAAAAATCAGCTCAGCAATAGTAAAGAAGGTGGGAAAATTGACGGAATTTTCTATTTTCATTCACTGCAAATCATTAGTGAAAAGAGTTTGATGATCTCACTAACTACCTCATAATAAACTACAGAAACCATATGGAATGTGAACTGCCTTCACATGGTGCTCAGAAACATGATTTAGTGCTGCACTTGGCAGTGCTGGGTTAACAGTTGGACTCAATGACCTCAAAGGTCTTTTCCAACCTAAATAATTCTGTGATTCAGAAAAAGCCAAGCAATGAGATGCAGGAAGCAGTGCTGGATAGACACTGTGACTTGTTCATGTAAAAGACTGGGATGCACCAGTAGACTTTGCAGAAGAACCACAAGGGACTGCAACCAGGGAGGAAAGGTTCTGTTAAACACAGACCCCATGCAATGGACCAGTTTGGTCAGTGAGTAATGTGGGTCACTGGTATTTGAATTGAGTTGTTAAAAGCCAAAAGCCCTCAAATGATCTTACAAATGTGATAATTCTTCAGTTAATGATCAAAGTTTCAATCACCATTTTCACTCTAGTTTGGAAAAGTACTTGGTGTAAAAAGACTTGAAACACCCTTTGGGTGTTTTCCCATTTTCATCAGGATTCAGAATCCCCAGAGGGAAATATTTGATAGCTGTCTTTATTAATGTTTCAAATATTGGAGGACCTTATTTTTGTTCTTAAATATATTAAATGTATGTAACAACCTATTAAGTACACTCAGACTGATTTCAAGTAGAGGCACAGCCAGATTGGAGATGTTTCTACAAGTTTAGAGCTATAAAAATGAAGTGGAAACAATTCTTCAGCTGCTATTGACAACCATATATGTACTGCTACCATAGAGCTTCTTCTGCATGCAGATGGGAAAAAAAAATCCTTATCCCACTTTAAACAGAAACCTTATGCTACATTTGGTCTTCAGTACCTCAATTACAACTTGAGGAGAAATTTCCAGCAAACACCCAGTGCTCAGAGGGCCAGTGGGAATCCATTCCTTGGCTACACTGAAGCAGATTCCTCCCCTGAACTCCAAAAACCAGGGCTGACTTTGGCAAATACCAAGTACCTGTGTGTAAGGCCAAGCTGGCCTCAGGGACCAGAACAAACGCATCCCTTAATACAACACTGAGTTACTTCACACAGAGAAGTTCACTGAGGCAACAATTACTACAAATAATATCACACACAGCTGTATATACATTTATCCTTTTGACAAAACTAGAATGTTACAGCATTTCATTTGACATTTCTGATAGATTTCCAGTGAGATTTGACAAATTTCTCTCTCCTTTTGAGCTGCTAAACAGATTCACTGAAATAGACAGCATTAGAAAGTAATGCCCCATCCATCCCTGAAGATAAAATAGGTTTAGCAGGACTAACATAACAGGAATATTCTCCTCACTACATGTTCAGCACTGGGAACAGACAGTGAACAACATGCTGCTAGTTTTGGGTGTTATTAGTAATGTGTGTTTGCTTTTTGTATATGAAAGCACAAAGTTCTTACCCACTGGTAAAATGCTACATGTAGATCACTAACTTGTGAGTTCATGGTACTCACAAACTACTGCCATTCCTAGAGCCCAAATATTTGGCAGAAAGTTATGAAGGGAGGTGTTTGAAATCAAAGTGCAGAGGAGACTGTGCTTAACTCAAGTCAGTGTGCACACCTCAGCCAAGGGAATCCACTGCCCAGAGCTGGGACACTCCATGACAGGGAATCTGGCAGAGCTGCTGTTCTGTCTAACTGCACTTTAAACAGCCTGGCACTGCATTCTCCTCTTGCTTGAGAGGAGCAGAAGTGAGAGGGTGATATAGGGAGAGAATACAGACTGAAGCAGCAGAGACAACGAAGCTTTTATCACTCATTGGATGTGTGCCACAGACACCAATTATATACATTTGACAGCAACCATTATAATTCCAGAGTCCTTGAACAAATCACAAGCAGAAAGGTTACCTTCCTGAAAATGTTCATTGCCATTAAATAAGTGACCCAGACTAGAGGATGAAGGCAGCACTTAAGAGAAAATTTGGGGGAAGGATAGAGATGGAGAATATTATTACATGTAGACCTGTAAAACCCCATCATTTGTTCTGAAAAGGAATTGCAGATTCACTGCAGATACTGAATTTGCAGCAAAGAAGTGTTCTGCAAGTGCAAATCCTACAGACAGCAGTGGCAAAATAGACAAGAAACAAAGAATTTTTCTCTCATATCAGTGGTGAGAATTGACCAAATCTGGTGAGGTTTATGGTTTTACCCTTCAGTTTGAAAACCGTAAGGCATGCTTCCATATTTCTTTTTAAGTTTAGATTGCTATGGAGGCTACTGCCAAAGAAAGCTGCCATAGGTCAAACTGCACCATCAGTTACACAACTTAATGACCATATCTAAGTGAAAGATTCGTATTTCATGAAATATGTATTTCAATATCAAAGAGAGAGCTGGGCCATCTGCTAACAAGTGGGTAGCTAAGGATCTCTATAAATTTCATCCTCTGTGAGCAATCATCCCATATATCTATCTGAAGTAAAGTTTCACAAGCAACTGTACAGAAACCAAGGTCATTTGGTGTATGGCGTTCTGGTATCTTCAGCATATCCAGTAATTTGGGATTCATCCTTCTAGAAAAGGTCCAAATTGTCTTTAATTGTAAAAGATACATGCAGTTAGATGCCTCTTCCTTCTCCCCCACATTGAAAGTTTATTGAGAAAGTTTATTATTAAAGTTATTTAACTCTTGATTAAGAGTTATGTCTAATGGAAGTAACTATTTTTATAAGAACAAGGAGTCAAACACGTGATTCTGAATTTCTGTTCTGGGGTTGGCTCTCTTGATACAGCAATTTGCTGAGGAGGATAGAAGGTTTCCAGGCTCTTTCCTGCTGAAATTTCTCCTCTGCCAGATACATGATTCAAAAACTGGACACAGACACACAAAAAAATTAAATTTCTGTCTCCAGGTCCCCTTGCAAATGTCACAATGCACCTTTGACAATGTCCATTTTTAACTCAACACAAACAAACTGTGTGATGCAAAATAAAAAGGAGGGAGGGAGAGAGAGAAGAGACATTGTCTCAGTCAATTTATTTATGGGAGTCTTTACAAAAAGAACCAGTAATAGGGGCAAAAACTACTGACACAATAAGGCACAAAATCCAAAAGTTTTGTAGAATGACTCAAAGGAATACAAATGCTGTTCCCATCACAAGATGAGTTGCAAGAGTAAGAAAGAGTCATGTTAGACCTGAATGTATAAAATGAGCATCTCTTATTTTATTGTTCTAGGCTTGTGAACTTTTTGCAAGATCCAAAAGGCAAAGATATTTTAATGTATCTCTTTCTGTATTCAGAAGAGAATGCTCACAGCTCAAAGGCCACAGTTTTCTAGCTCTGAATCAGAAAGGATATCTTATAATTGCAAACATAAAAATTTAAGCTCCTTTCACTCATAAGGAGATGGACAATTTGAGAGAGCCAGACAGATTGCTAAGAGAATTCTCCCACATAATAATTCTCTTATTAATTCAGCTGAGTTTAATAAGTGAACTGTATTCAGTTCCCAAAAGACCACACCAGAACATCCACAGAAATAAATCTTCAGTCTCAATAGTCCTGCTCAAGAAGGTGAGGCTAAAAAGCTTCATCAAAGAAATGCACTTATTTGTCATATCTGATTCAAAGCATACAAATTTAAGCAAGGAATAATACCAGATATTGTCCTTGGATGCAGTTTTTAGCCATGCCTGTTCTTGGTGACTCACCAATATGTCTGGTATAAAAGACATGAATTGTTTCCAGATCCTAGGAGCAAAGTTACTGCCACTACAGCATTGGAGATGAGAACTTCTACCTTTGGGACTTGGAATCCCATAGCAATCAAAAGGACAAAAACTATGCCAGTGTCAGATCAGAAATTCTGCTGTGGAGGAGGAATTCCGGAAGTTTGTTAAGTTTAGTAAAAAGATTTATGAACAACTAGAACTATTTTTTACAGTTTTTCAAAGGCATTTTGCATTGTCCTCTCCCATTTTTTCATCTACCTTCAGCCCCGTCACTAAGCTCTTTCTCTGCTCAGGTTGCATATTCTGCAGAGGAAAGAGGAGCTGAGAGACTGCAATACTTCCTCTGGTTCCCCCGCAGGCTGGCAGCAGGGATCCTAAGGCAGCAGTGCAAGCCCAGCTGCACCAGCAGTTCCTCCCAGTTTGAATGCAATATAAAGATAAAAACAGATAGAGAAACCTGGTGGAGAGTTGTGGTGAGGAGGTAGGAAGGAGTGGGATGGCAGAAAGAGAAGGGATAGAATACACAAAGTCAGGGCAGGCTCTGTTTGAGAGTGGAGAGGAAGACAAAGGGAGTTACAGGTGTTAAAAAATGCTGTTTGTGAGACCGAAGGGAACAGAGAGACAGGATGACAGTGGTTATTTGTTGTGAATGACTAAATATGAATCTGAGCATTGGAAGGAAGCTATGCAAGTGTAAAAGTCTCCTATTTTGGGATGCATCCCCAAAACTGAAACTATGCAAATCCTGCACATGTCCATGGAAGGGAATGACAGGATTAAGAGACATGTGTGTGCAAGGACAGCCCAGTGGAGAGGAAACAGCTCTCATAAAAAGATCTTGCCAGGACAGCAAATGCAGGAGAGAGGGATGGAGCAGGACATAGGAGTGCATGTGTGAAGCTGGAGGAACAACGGGAAAGGGGAACACATGAGTAAGAAGGAACTGACAGAGAGGAGGGAGGGAGAGATTAAGAACTTGAGGGAGGATGTACAGTCTATTGCACAGGCATGAAAGAAGGCAGAGAGAAAGGAAAGGAATGAAGAAGGGAAATACTTGTCACACAGAAAATACTCTTGATGGCATAAAAAGATGGTGAAAAAGATAATTAGAAATAGCGGGTTGAGAATAGAAAAAAGGAAGTGAGAAGAACAAATAAAAAGAGGAAGAAAACCAAACAAGAAAGATTTTACTAGTTAACAGAAAGCATAAATCTCAGTGAAGAGATTTAAAGAAAGGGCTAGAGCACAACACACTATGTGTAGAACTAGAAATTCCCTGGAGACAGGTGCTGATGATCAGCCCTTCATCTCCCCTCTCTATATCTCTGTATCAACTCTCTTTCCCAGTGCACATTTGCACCTCCACCTACAGCCTCTCTGCCTCCCTCAGCCCTGGGCTCCAAGGATCGGCGCACGCCAAGTACAGACCTGATGAGGGCAAGGAAAGCACGAATGGAACCATTTTCAAAGACCTTTCTGAATATTAGCACAAAACAGGTGAAAGTGGAACTTTCAGTGATCAGAGCCAAGCACTGTGGCAGCCCGCAGGGAGATGAGCTGCTCTGCCAGCTGCTCTCCTTACCTTGGGTGCTCATGAGTGACCGGCTGTCTCGCTGCAGCTGCTGCAGGCTGCACTCTCTACGTCGCCTCCATGCAACTGTCAGTGTCTCCCCAGGAGCCCTGGAGAGGTTATTTGTGCTCTGCAGCTGTTGAAAAGTAAAGGAAACGCAAGGAGTAAAACACCTCCTGGCCCCCGAAGTACAAAAGTTTTGGGAGAATCAGAAATGAAGGAGGCTGGGGCACTGGTGGCAGAACGAGCAAAAAGCCACACAGAAAGTAAGAAAAAGTGTGTCAGAGACTGGGAGGGGCGGAGAAGGAAAATGCAAAGATCTGACAGGAAACCAGACTATAAATCTGCTTCGGGTTGAAAAAAACACATTTCTGCTCCCCAGCAATAGGGCCTGTTTGCAAATGACTCTGCAGGCAGGTGACAGCAGAGCCCTGTGGCACCAGGCAAGCAAATCAGGAGGCACTGCTGCCCCTTCCCCAGAAGAGCAGCGGGCAGGGGTGGCAGCGCAGTCACCCGGCTCAGGCACAAGAAGCAGCCTGTCTCCACTGCCTCACTTCCAGCTCCACACACTTCTAGGGCATATTTTCCTCAAGCACAAGGGGATGTGCTTAATGCCAGCCTGGCTGGTGCTGCACCTCTGCCAGCACAGGGCAGCAGCCTTGGTGTCTCAGGGCACTTGCTAGTACAAAACAGGTGGGAGAGAAAGAAAGAATGAAGGAAGTGAAGAAAACAGAGTTTCAAGAACAACAGTTCCAGGCAGAAGGAGTTCTGGGTTTTCCCAAGGTTTCAAAGGTTTTTCATGAAAGCATCTATTTTATAAATAGCTTATTTTGCTAAAAAGGTAGTCAACAAGGTTTGCTTTATGCATCAGATTATTTTACAGTTAAAGGATGCTTTAAACAACATGTTTTCCAAAGGGAGTCTTTGCTGACACAAAGAAGCTGCAGTATCTTGTATTGCTTCAAGCTGGATTCTAGGCTTAAGGCCAACATGCAAACCCAGCCCCTGGTGGGTCTCACAGAGGACATTTACCTTTAGCTGCAACCTCCACCTCTACCAGGAGCCTCCCTACAGCCAAACCACCAGAGCAAAGTCACTCAGTCCCTGCCCTTGCTGTTCTCTGGGTCCTGCAGGACAAGGAGTCACCATCACTTCTAGAAACATCCTTCAGTGCTGCTGCCACCCTGCTGAGGGATCCTGAGCCTGAACCCCTTGCTGGCTGTGCTGGTTCTTGTACAAGGCACAGGTACAGCTGCTCCTAGCCACTCCCGAGGTTTTACCTTCACACTGGCAGATGTGCACAGGTGAAGCCTCACTGGAGTCAGGTCCTGGAGGTGCAAGGGACAGAGAGAAGAACCCTCATACAAAGGATGAGTGTAATAAGGATGCCAGTGTGCAAGGGTGAATGCAAAGGTCACCAGTCCAGCTATAAGTGCAAACACATCAAATTACAGGAGCAATAATGGGGGTTTGAGCAGACTCACCCACAGATTTTGGCGCCTGGAATACTTCCTGCTCTCTTGTGATTTTTGTAAGGTTCAGTTTTTCTTTGAGGGTAACTAGAAAAAAACAACTATGTATATATGGGCATGGGCATGTGTTTATTTCCTGAGAGAAATAACAGAAATAAAATCAGAAACACTAGAAAAATAAGCATAAGCGACCTATGATAGATAATTTAGGAATATGTGTGGGGGGAAAGCATGATGACAGTAGTGGAGGGAGAAAATAAGAAAGGAAAAAATATTTGGTGGAGAATAAAGAAAAACACAACAAATGGAAAGTAAGTACAAAAGAACAGTGGAAAAACTGTCAAAGGATAGAGCGGCGTCAAAGAGCAGAATAGAGGAAGTGAGGTGATACAGTGAAAAGAAGAAATGTAAAGAAAATAGAGAAAACACATGGCTCAAAGTCTTGCTACAATAACACATAAAGTGTTTTCACCAAACTGAAAATCTGAAGCCTGTAAAAATTGTGAGGGTGCTCTGCTCCAATCCTCCCTTATTTTTCCTCTAATTTCACATGTTTGTAACTGTACCTGGACTGGTGAGGGTCTAAGTTTGTCCATAAGGATTATTCTGAAAGGGATTCTGGAAGCAATTCCAGTTCTTTATATCAAGAGCTCAAAGATAAAAGAAGGCAGGAATTTCTGTCTCCTGCTGAGCAATAGCAGAACTTGCTACACCCCTACGAATTTTTTTTACAGTGAGGACTATACCATGATGTGTTATTTATATTCTTGTGCAACTTTACCAAAATCCACTGCTGAACAAACTTGGAGCTGCACGTGACAAGGTGCAGGAAAACCTCCTGCTTTGAGCAGCCAAAAATCTCTCCATGCGACAACTGCACAGGTGAGGTTCTGCAGTTTCTGACCGGGGAAAAGTCAGTGAAACTTTGGGGGAAAACTGTGAAATAGAGCTATAAGGATCATAGCCTAAAATTCTTTCATCAAAACCAATACAAGTCACTTTTGAGTTGAGCTTTCTGCTGCTTTCACAGAGGAAGCTGAGTTGTGCGTGCAACAGAGGAACCATTTTAAGCACAACCAGAGAAACCAACTCTGCTGGCAGGAGGCTTTGTGGCTTCACTTCAATTTTAAAATCACAGATCTTCCACACATGGTTCCTAACCTGAAAGGAAAAACATGCTAAAAATTCAAATCAAAACTCACGAAGTCTCATTACAGCTTTCTCCTTCTGTCCTTGATTTCTTCAGCACACAGGGTATCAGGCAGCACACTCTGAAACTGCCCTACAGAGCCAAGCAAGGGGTTAGGTATCATTTGTTCCTGTTCCTGCTTTTGCTTTGTTTAATCCTGTAGATTACAAACAGATCAAAAACTACAGTAACTGTTTTAAAGAAGATGCCACATTTCCCTATGTTTAGTGACACCATAGAGATGAAGCAATTATCCAGCAATGCCTGAGCAGCTTTAAGAAATCTATCACAGAAATCAAAGAACCTAAAATTCTCATAGTCATAAAGGGTTTACTGGCAAACTGAGATTAGCTGAGCAGGATACAGTCATCAATCACAAAGCCACATGTAACTGAGTATCAACTCTCTTTTAAAAGAATTTACAATCTCAATCCCAGTTTTCAGGTGTAAAAAATTCTCTCAAGCTATAAAAAAGTGTTATAGTGAGGTTGCAGTTCCTTGAGGCTGGCAGACTGAAGTTACGTGTTTCACACAATGTAAGTGTAGGAAATAATTATGTTCTATTACGCCACCAGAAAACATGAAAAACTTCAGATGCATCACCTAAAATACAGCAAAAAGCTGCAGAGTTTGAACCAGAGGCTTTCCTGCCCCAAATATAGGGTCTAGGAGCCTGACTGGTAGAGTTCTAAGCAAGAAATATTCCTTTTTTACTTTTATTTTTTTGGGGTGAGAAAACTGAATTCAAAAATATCACAAAAAGATACCTGTCTCTGTCCTCTGTTTCTTTTTTTATAATAGTGATAATTCAAAAGATTCCACTGGAACTTTCAGTTTAACAAGCTGTCCAGTTAAGAGGTAACAGTAAACAATACGTTTTTTGTTATTGGTGTTGGTTACAGCTTCTCAGATTTCTTTCATTAAACTTGGTGCAGGAAACAATAAACTGCACCTCTGCTTTCAAAGGAACTCTTCTCACCTGAAAGTCCCCTGGAAGAACGCACCTGGTATGTTTGCCTGTCTCCCTCTTTCCCCAGAGATTTCAGGAAAAAAGGATATATTTAGTTCCTTCCAATTGGTCTAATTCTGCAGGATTTGAGCCCTGGTGGTACAACCTGAATGAGGTTGCATTTTAAAGCCTTTGGTGGTGCTGTACCTTCCCTTCCTCCAGGCTTTTACTTTGGGTTCCTTCCATAAAAAAGCCAGCAAAATTTCAGGTTATTCTATTAGGTGATCAACCAGTGGAGCAGATTTGGAATCTTAGATATTCCTCCCCATTTTTCCTGGCCTCCTATGCATTTTGCTCATGGGTGACTTTAATACCAGAACATCTTTATTGGGGTCTACAGGGAAAGTTTCTCTCCTTTCTCATTCTGTCTGTCCCACAGGAATCACATAAACTTCCCTCGGTGTAAGGTTCTCCTTGTACACCACAACTTCCTACAGGAGGCCTTTTTAAAGGGGTGATTCATCAGCTCTAAGTCAGAGCTGAAGCTGCTGCAGAGCTTTAAATATCTGCAAACTGAAGAGTTAAAAAAAAAAAAATCAGCATTTGGAAGTAAAGAAACACTAAAATGTCCAGCTCTTAATCCGCTGCTCCTTTTCTTCTGTTCCCTTCTCCCATGAGAGCCATCCCAGCCCATGAGGAGCCTGCCCTTGACTCCTTATCAGTGTAACAGTCCTGAAAATCCCTGGATACCAGAAACGCATTTCACAAACTACTGATTTGAGAACTAATATATTGCATTTCTCCTGCATGCCTGAGCACAGCAGCACCGTATATATTGTTAACACAACCCTTCCAACTCCTTAGAGCAGAGAAACAGAAGTATTAAATATTTTCCCCGTTTTACATATTTTATGTTATCAGCCTTGCTCAACTATCCTTAGAGACTATCACTCTTACTTAAGGATGCTCACAATTTATCATTTTTCTCTGGAGATCTGACTTCCAGAACAGAAGTATTTCCCTATTCAATTCACCAGCCTGTGCATAAGCAGCTGCTAGTGTTCATCTGCCTTTTCTAGGCATTAACATCAAAAATGCCCCTTGATCTTAAAAAGTGACACACAACGTGGTTTCTTTAACACCTTTGGGGGTAATGGTTTAAATCCAGCAGGGAAATGTTCTCATCTATAGGTTTATGATACACATTTAAACAGTGTTTCAATTGCCTCAACTATGAAATAAGATGACAGCCAAACATATATCAGAGGGGAACAGAGAGCATAAAATTCCCTCTTTCATTTGACAGTGGTGGGGCTTACGTGGTTTTGCACAAAATGTACAGTCTTTGTCAAGTTTGACAGTATTATGGGATGTATCCCAGTCACCTGTTAGCATATTCAACCAGTGTGGAAAATTTGGGTTCAAATCCATTCTAGGATCTGGCTTCACAATCCATGGCACAAAAGACCAGCCCTCCACTGAAGCAAAGAACCCAGACCTGGGTTTTTGATAGGAAAAACAGCAATAGCTTTAAGCTGAAAGAGGGTAGATTTAGATGGGATACTGGGAACAAATTCCTCTCTATGAGGTTGGTGAGCATAGGCTGTCCAGAGAAGCCGTGGCTGTCCCATGCCTGGAGTTGTTCCAGATCATTTTGGGTGGGGTTTGGAGCAACCTGGGATAGTGGAAGACGTCTCTGGCCATGGCAGGGGGTGGAACAAGATGTGCTTTAGGGTCCCCTCCAACCCAAAGCAGTCTGGGATTCTACAGTTCTGGGATTCTATGACTGATTCTGCCCCTTCTAGAGGCCAAAGGGAGGGAAGCTCCAGGCTCTGTGATGCTCTCTCCAGAAGAGGCAGAGTTAATTTAGTTGTTATTCCACCTATTCTCTTTCCCTTACACCGACATGATTCATCAGAATTGGGCATGAGCCATAGCTCAGGTGCTTATGCTTTTCCATATGTCCTTAATTACACGTCCACAGGGCTTAAAATCCAAGGATCTTTAAACCTTCCAGACAAATGATTTAGTTTCACAGCAACCAATGAGTTATATATTAATATCCATCCTCAATGGATGATGAGACAAAGTATTGGAGAGGTAAAAAAAGGAATATTTCCTCTCCCTTACAAGTGGTAAAAATAAAACTTTCACATACTTCAATATTTTGGTCTAATTAAAAAAAACCCAAACAACACCACAACAACTGCAAAAAGTTAAGAGATCAAGGCAGGCACTTCTAAAACAGTATTTTTTTTTTTTTAAATAATGAGGGACAGGAAGAAATCCAATCACTATTATTGAAAAAAAAAAGCATTGATAGAATTCAGATAATTGTCACCAGAACAAATACTGGAAGAAAATAATTTTAGTTCAACAACTTCTGTTAAATTTTTTTCTAAATAAATTAATCAGTCTCATATCTCACCTTTTGCTTAAAACACAAAATCATCTTTCCCCATTTGTGTGATAGTAGCTCTGTCAATATCTATTCTGAATATTAGACTGAAGGATTTAACATACATGGAAGCTGAAGGATAATCTATTAATCTTGAAATTTAGTAGATGCCAGGAGAGGTGAATTACTTGGTTTTGTTTATTTGTTTGTTTTAAATTGGAAATGTTTCTTGTCTTCTTTATAGGTCAACATTTATTCCAATTAAAAGTATGCATATTTTAATAGAGACAAATTGATAATAACTGCAGAGTTTTAATGGCTCACATTCTTCAACATTTAATCTTTTTGAATCTATACAGATTCTTAAAAAGGTCAGGAGGAGGAAAACTTGTGCTGAGAGCACTAAAATACCACACAGAAATAGCAATGTTAGGGTTAAATAATAACATGAACATACAATTTCTAAACCAAGAGTTATATATTAATCCACATAGTTTGAATGGCAAGGGGACATTTCCCACAGTTTAAATATCCAGGGAATGCAACACAGACCTGGAAGTTAAAGATTTTTACCTTTCATTACAGGTCTTCTGCATCCACCATGATTCACAGAATCTACTGGTGCTTCACTCTCCTCCTCGGCAAAGAGAACCGCCAGACCTTTGAACTTGAAACTGTTACATAAATGTGTCAAAACCAGAGCATGAAACTCCATGTGAACATGTCATCAGTACACCTTAGAAAAGCAAGAATTCCTGTATTGAGTCACATCAAAAATCCGTCTCTGCCAGATAACTATACACTCCCCAAGCTGGAGCTGAAGCCATCCTTACATAAATGCAGCTCCACTGCAGGAACAGGAGCTGGGTCATTACAGAGGGGAGCAGAGATAAGCTCATGAAACAGGAATTTGCCAAAAGCAACTTGGGCTGAGTTAGTAATTTGATGGAAAAGTTATCAGATCCCAGAGGTCAGACTGAGATATTACCATGTTATGCCTTATTTCTCCTTATTGTTTCCCTTAAATAGAACAAGTTTTAGCCAACATCACATTCAGAGTTTTTCTGCCAAAACAGCAATGATCATTTCTGAAAGCAGAGGATTCTGAGGCAGGCTAGGAACATATCATGTTTTCCAAGCAAGGGAAAGAGGGCAGAAGCAGCAGGTAGTGGAGAGTTCTTGAGAGATTTTTAACAGCCTGTGAGACTGAACTGGCCCCTGTGACTGAGCCGACAGAAATCTTGATGTCCCACTTGATCAGTACATGGGATTTCTCTATGACTTGCTATTTATAAATTATTTTTTCATCTTTGAATGCATTTATTCTCCCTAGATCTCATGTTCATTTTCTATTTAACTGTGTAGTTCCCAAGGGAAGGACTCTGAGCATTCCTGTAGAAGAGTTCTTAGGATACACATAAATAGTGGTCATATATCACAGCACATTTTACATATGTGAGATTAAACATAGCCATAAAAGTATATGATTGCTATTTATTGACCCATAAATGAATACCTAGGCTGGAATTTTTAATATTTCTCTTTGAAACAATAGTGTAGGTTCCTGCAAGCTGTGCTTTCTCACTGCATGACAACTCTGTGTTAGACTATTTAATACCTCTACATCTATAGGACTTGCACTTCATTCCAGTGCCCACATAGCCACATTCATTACAGGCCATGAAATTTGTAAAAAACTTTAATTCACTTATCATTCATGGAGTTACTTCTGATGCACCTCATGTAATAGAATGCAGATAACCCATCTCAAAATAAGTAATGGAAATGAAATTAATGCAAGCACACATAGGTCTAAGTTTTTATCTGTAGATCTAAATTGCCACGATTTTAATAACTTCTTAAATTTATTACATTAATAGATAATGATAGCTAATAAAACTGAAGCCTGATTTTATGAGACATGGCACTAATTACCTGGTTTGATGTGTTAATCACTGATTCTTGTGTAAAACATACCAGACCACTGCTGCGTTTACTGACCCCCATTCATTCATAGAAATACACCTTGATTATATTTTGTAAAGGAGACAAAGGACAGAGAGATGGCACGGTCCTTTCACATAAAACTGAAAAAAATTGTCTAAAATTTACAGCACTGCATAGTGCTTTAGACTTATTTAAGAGCCTAAAAAGTTTTGGAGAGAACAAAGAAACCATATTGTCTATTTCTGAAAAGATATGAAATGATGCATTTATCCTCTTTTGGCTCACCAAATATGAAAAACTGCTTATAAACTTGTGGGCTTAAAATTCCAGTGAGTGAAACCTGTAAATTTTAAGAAACCCCAGTGACTCCTAAATTGGACTTTCAGTGAGACAAAGAAGCAATAATGTTAAGAGTATTGACAGAAAGAGGGAACTACCATTTTATATCAGGATTTAGGGAATGATATATTCCCTTTGCAACTAGTGTATCCAATTCTTATCCTTACACCATGAAACAAACTAAATTCTTTATTCTATCATGGATCTATTGAGCTCTCTCTCTACACCAATATAACTGAGGAATTTAACAGCTACTCACACTAATCCTGAAAATTTATCCACAACAAAAGAATTCTTTCTCAAAATATACCACCAGGCAGCCTTTTGCTAATTACCTCCCTGTTGTTAGGGCCTGACCTGCCTTTCTGCTGAGCAGAAGTCATGCCTGTCTTGTAGCTCAGGTTGTTGTATTTCTCTGAGCATGAGAAATGAAAGCGTGCATGGAGTGGATTTGCTCTCACTCTATTTAACCGCTCACTAATAGGTGATTCAAGGTTTTTTAGCATCATCTACTTAATGAACTAGACAGGACACTTCCTTCAGGAGTGGTCAGCAATCCATTTCTGGCCATGCAAGCTTCCCAGGGGAAAAGTGAAGTGTTTGAACAAGACTATGGTTTGGGTCTAAAGAGATTTAACACATCGACAGCAGGCTGTCATGAAGGCTGAGAGCTGCTTGGAAAACCATCGGTCTTCCACTGACACAGCAGGGAATGGGTTTCCTATAAACATTCTCTGAAATCTTTGTCCTGTTCTGTTCTTACAGAACCTAAGTGGTCACTGCTAGAGGCAAGATGTTCACAAAATGTCAGAGAAATTGAAACAGGGAATCTGATTTTTTCTCTTTTAATTTATTTTTAATACAGAAGGTCTAGGAAATGTTTCACATTTGGACACAGCCTGTGTCTGGAAATACAACCAAAGTAATTCAGCAATTATGTAATCGAAGTAATTAGGCAAACAGGGTTTGGAGATGAGAGAGAGGCAGTGAAGATGGGCACATAAGTTTCAGAAGACTTAACTCTTGCAACGACAAAAGTACAAAAGCTGTTAGCAGCCCACAGGTGAAGATCTGCTGGCCAAAAGCTGTAGCTCTCCATAGTTCTGCATGGACAAAGAAGCAAAAAAATCCTAATGGAAATGGAAGGGTAAGGAAATTGTCTTAAAAGTGATTTCATACACAGAACACTGTTCTGGTCCAAAAACTATACATCAGCCGCTGGTCCAAGATCTTCCTGAGAAATACTCTGGTAATTGATGGCTTCAGAGAGAAGAATAGCAATGACAGCAAGGAAGAATAGAAAGCTCAAAAGTTGAAGGGAATAGAAAAGCTTGAATCTGAAGGGAATAAAAAAAAAATCATTCATGAATATTGCACTTGAGATGATGAAAGTGAAAGGATGGAAGGGAAAACCAGACCTTGGACATGGAGTGTTGGTGGAAGAGGCTGCTGGCTGCTGGGCAGGTGTGATCTGATCAGGAATGCTGAAAGCACAGATGTATAGACAAAGGGGAGCTTTTGTCCTGATTTTTTGAAACAGACCAGGAATTGACATTTCTAAAGACTATGGTAGTGTTCTGCTTTCAACAACAGCTACAAACCAGACATTTACTATCAATAGTACTGTACACTGCTACAATACCTTCATCTTGGGTTCTCAGCAGTCACTACCTCTCCCAGAGAAAGCAGCTCAGGAATATTGACCTACACATGCACAAAAAACAGGACTTGAAGTTTTCCAGCAGAGCCAGACATTCTCACCAGAGGCAAACAAAAAGTGGCTTCATAAGACTTAGCACAACTTGATCTTTATTATGTTAAAACTGAAGTCCAACATTTCTTCCATATGGGAAACCATTGTGGATGCTTGAGGTATAAAAAACAAAACAAATATGATAGTGAGTACCAAAAGTCCTAATAAAGATGAATTAACAAACAAGAAGAAGTGAGGAGAAAGATTAAGATGATGATAGGATGCTTTCAGCAGAGGCTTTCACTTTGCTGAGTCTAGTCTAAACTGACAGCCCTGGCTGGGAGCAAAAGCTCAAGTGTTCAGAGGAGTGGAGAAGGAGAGCTCACGTTTATATTTTGCTGAGTTGAAAAGTGTCACTTTTCATTTCGCTTTTATAGTTGCTGGAGACCATTACAGCTCAGCCTGGATTGGCTTTCCCTGCCCTGGAGGAAGTAAATGCCACGTGAGGAGACAGTAACTGTGTGGTTTATCGGCTCATTACATGGTACCCCACAAAAGCACTGCAGGCTCATCTGCAACGCTTCGGCTCCACATCGCTTGGGTGAAGCAGCGTACCAGGCACAGCTCCTTTTGTTTATGTAACTCCCAGCAGCTTTACAGCAGGGGAGCAGAACACAATGTCTGCTCTGGCAAGCCCAGAGGAAAGCAAGATCATGACAGGAGACCTCGCAGGAACTCGCTGTCCTTGAAGAGAGGAGGGCTGATAGGGAGAACGATCAGGAGATGTAGTGGAATGTGCACATGGTATAGACACTGGGCACATCTTATTTCTGGAACAAGACATACACATCCTTTGCAGCTGAATTCAGAACGTCTCCACATGCTGTGAGGGAGGGAAAGTGATGCAGTAAGGACAGATTCTTTCTGGCATGACCCTGAGAGCAGAGAAAGGGACACTACAAAGCCCAACTGCTTCTTTTTGGTTACAGAATTTATATTAACCCACTGTGAGGCTTCTGAAGGAGGACACAGCTGTGGATATGATAGTGCCTCTCTTTTTTCTAATGAATACTCAACACTCCTGTGGATGGAAAGAAGAGGAAGAGGAGGCAGCACCCTGCTGTGCTGCTGGAATGGTCAGAAGCAAAGGGTAACTCATTTTGTCGTGCAGCAAAAGAGAGTAAGAGAAAATCAGAATATTCATTGTCTGTAGGTTCAGACTGGATGTACCAGGGTTGTGAAGTCAGAGACTACAGGATCAATGCACAAACACAACCTGCTGCTCTGCAGCTCCCTGTAATTGAGCTGTCCCTGGAAATACAATGCACTGTTACAATTAAGAAGACTAAGGCAAAGTTAGTATTTTGGATCTCAGTTCTGTAAAATTTCACGTAGGTTCTTCATACTGTGAGCAGTCCTACTGAAGTATCAGTTCTTAAAATTAAGGCCATTAATAAGTGTCTGCAGGATCATAATCAAGGATTGTATTTTCAATCCTGTGTTAATCCTGAAAAGGGGCTTCACCAGAAAGACATTAGAATAAAGCAGACTGCAAAGCATATTCCATAAATTCTAAATCCTAGAAGCCAGACAAACTGTGCTATTCATTAACATTTCTGGTCTTCCCCAAAGTCATCAGAGATTAATACGATTGCTGCAGCAAAGTGCTACAAATACTGTAGAAAATAAAACATTTACATACATATAAAGCCAGACTCAATTTGATTGCTTTTGCATAGCATCTCCACATTTGTATTGATACATTTGCTATCATAAAGTGGGAAAAAGAAGACACTAATTTCTCTGCATTATTTCCAGTGCTGAATCCATCAATAGTGGGAAACATATGTCACAAACAGCTGTGAAATCCAGCCTTTCATCCCATCAAGGGTAAGACATTAGCCAGGTTATTATCAACACAATGACACATGCAGAGCAAAGAAGAGGGTTTCAGGTGGGGTTTTCACTTGAAAGGTAAAAAGATTATTTCCATGGTGAGTTTCTGTGACTGTTTTCACTGCCTCAAGCAAATTGCATCAACCCCTCACCCCCCACAACAGATATCTTCCATTACCTCCACATGGATGCAGAGAGGGTTATCTCATACATCAGCTTTTTATTCAGATAGCTAATGTCTTCAAGCAGACTGAAAGTACTAAAAATAAAATGCCAAAAATTCCACTGGACTGGTTTCAGAGTTTACAAACTCACAGGAGTTAGCAGAGTCAGAAACAAAAGTGAACTTTAAGGCTCTGTGCAAATTGAAAGATGGATAAAAATATACTTCAGCTCATTTCTTTTGTATCTAAAGTAGATTAAATTATCACACTTGGTTCTTTTTGAATTTTCTTTTCCTCCTCTCCAAGTGCACAACTCTTTTCCTTGTTCCTGCATGAAAAGAGACAATTCCATTCCTTAGTTCCCATGCAAAATCATATTACAGAAGTCTGTGGTTATTTAAGAAATCTTTGCCTCCCAACCCAGGTCCTCATTTTTCTGCCAGTGCCAACTTGAGAGAGCAGGCAATGATGTGAAAATGTGGAACCAGAGAATGTGCACACGTTGCAGTTTCAAACTTCTCATTCCCGTATGTGCTCAGTCACTCGCAGCCTTTGCTGTCCCTGTTTATCTTCCCCAGGAGCAGCAGTGCAGCTCCCTCGGCTGCCTTGGTGTTGCTGTTCCTGTGCCATCTGCATGTGTGACACTGATTTATTCAGCCACGCAGAGAGCTCCCAGGTTTGGCCAGGAGGATGAGCAGCCAGCTTTGCTCTCCTAAGCAAAACCCTCGCGCAGTGCCAGCTCGAGGTGCTTGGGTCTGATCTGCACCTGATGTGCCACTTCCACCTGACAGTGCCAAGAGACCCCAAATGTCCTGATCACAGAGCCTGGAGTGCAGTCGTTCCCACACCACAATGAACAGGAGCAAACAGCACCTTCCTGTCCCTCTCCCCCTGCAGTGCTCAGTCCCCACCAGACCCAGCTGGTGTGAGAGCTGCACTGTGCTCTGCTACTTCAAAAACTTCATTACTTCTACAAAATATGTTGCAGCACATTTAACAATGCACTGTGAAGGATTATAAATAATTAAAACTAAACCATTCATGTCAGAAATAAATGAACAAAGCCCATTTTGCAATGCACCATCCCTGATTTATTTTTATTGCATTCATTTAGCTCATTTGTTAATTCTCAAAACCCAGCAGTCCGCACAGAGTGGGTCTCACACACAGAAGGGAATGCTACTGAGATTGTGTCTTCTCTCATAAAGGAGAAAATCATTTTGGGTCAATAAAAACCATACAAAATACAGAAAATTATCAACCAACTGCTCCTGGATTTCAAACTCTGTGTTTTCCAAGCGTCTGCTGCTCTGAACATCTCTTTTTAAGAACCTTATCTGCACACTGCATTTCCATTGAGGTACAAAATATGCAGAATCACACTCCAATTAGAAATAATGTTAAATACAGCTCTGGCTAATATCTACCCTGTGAGAGACTGATACTATCTTGGCTGCTCCCTGACTTCCAGTGGGCTTGTTTGTGAGCATCATAAATAACGTTGCTTCTATTTAAAGCTGCAGTGTCACAAGGTGAGGATTTCTTTGGGGGTCCAGATTATGGTGGTAAGGATCAGACACCCTTATTGCTGTGCTATTCTTATTTTCTGTAAAACAGATATATTTCACAAAGAAAGCTTTGATCTCTCACAGCAGAGGATAAATAAGCATATCATCACAGATCTACTGCTATATAAACCCATAATATAAAAAACACTATTTTTTTGCTTCATCTTATTTTAAAGACATTCTGTGTGGAAATATATTTAAATCTATAAACAAATTCCTATATCAAACACTGAAACAATTCCCCAATAAAATTATAATGGGCTTAAACACTACTTCAAGCTATTTTAGAACAAATATACACATACCTGCAGCAAATAAAAATCTGGAATAATATTGGACCCTTCCAATTCCATTCATTTCAGTACAAACTTGGGTTTGTCTTTATAGCTCAGTCCCTGAGAGCAGCAACTCCTGTAACAGAAAGAGCTGTTTGGGCTCTCTTTGATGGAAGAATGCCCAAAGAAGTTGGAGAGCACAAATGTATGTGAGAACCAAGAGAAAGCAGAATGCTCATCTCTATTAAGTGTCTTTTCTTATGATTCTGCCAAAAATATTTCAAATTCTAATCATGTATTCTTAATACTATGCTTAAATTAGTTCATACTATTTCAGTATTAATTATCCCACAAAATTTTGCAAACACTGCAGAGTTATCTTTGGTAAAATTTCACAGGTTTATTGATTTCATGTCAATATTTTAATCACAAACAGTTTCACAGATGGAATAGTTTAAATCCTTCCTAAGGTTTCCATGTGCTTCTCTGGGCTACTTTTTCTTGCCATTTAAAGAGGAAATACATTCTCAAAAGTTAAAATGGATTTGAACAGGTAAGAAATCAAAGGCTTTGCTTCTATTCTGATCTTTTCTATACTATTCTATGCTGTTCTGGTCCATTCCTATGCTTTTCACAACACTGCAAGTGGAGAGGTTTGCAGCCCCAAGTCATCGCTCTTCTCTGGGAGTTTCCCTATTCATGAAACTGTACAACATCCCTGCTTGCATTCCAAGTGCACCACAGAAACCAGAGCATTTAATCTTGCTGCCTATTCACAGCAAAAACACCTATAAAAATGAACAGGATGCAGAATTAGGTGTCATACCCTTTCATTCTTGCTATCATGCCTGGTGCTTCCCAGCACAAGCAGCTCCTGAAGCCTGGGCAGCGTGGCTATGGGCACACAGAGACCTGCACTCTGCAGCCCAAAGTGTGCTCAGTCTGGCATTAAAAAGACTTTGAGAGAAGTGTATTCCTCACTGACAGGAGTCCAGGTGCTCCCCAGGGAGGGGACTCTCCTGCTCTGCCAGGGGGGTTGCACCAGGAGGTGCTGAGTGTTTGCTGAGCTGAGGAGAGGGGAGGAAGCAGATCCTCAGCTCTTATTCATAGCAAGAGAGGAGCTTCTGCACAGCCTCTCTAGTGAGAGTCTTGAAGGAAGAGCACCTGACTCACCTGAATCCCTCAGCAAGAGATTCCTGTGTCCACACTCCACAGACAGGACTGGGACAGACACCACTAATAGATAAACAAATCCCCCTCGTGTTCAGTAGGATGGGAACAGGCACTCACTGGGCACGAGCCTGGCTTCTCCCGGAACGTGCAATACTCAGGGGCTGAACTAATGCACATAATGGTAATTCTACTCCATTCATCTTTATGCATGAACTGGATTTATTTTATTTTTCTAAGCCATTGTTTAATACAATAGGCAGTGCAGAAAGTAAGAAGCTAATACAATCACTTCTCTTGTGTACTGCATGCTTCTCTAGCTGAAAATGTGAAAATGTCAGAATGCATGAAGGATATCAGAAGTGTCATTAGGTCTGTTTTGCATGCAAAAGAGCACTGGAGAAGATTTTTTATTTAAAAATATATATATTTAGTCCAAATTAAATTTCTTCTACTATACCTTCAGTACTCAACAACTAGTTTATTTTTTAAAAAAAAATCTGGTTGGTTTATAGATATTTATAAGTAAACCAAAATGAATAATTTATAAGTAAACCAAATGATTAATAAGACTCAGATCCAGACTGCGATGTCAACATGGACAACAGCCTCAATTTGAGCAGCCTTGTCAGCCTTGAGCTTTCACACAAATGGGAACAGTTAAGGTGCTTCCCAGTTCCCACCAAGGGAATGGCTCTGAAACCTGTTTTGCATTGACTAATGTTGCAGAGACTGAAATCTTCTCAAAGGAGCCATGTTTCAACTAGTGCTGCTCAGTTTTAAATCTGAATACCCCTTATACTTGGTATCTCCTACTTTCTGCCTTACACATAATTTTCATCAGAGGGAAGCAGCTACTGAAGGATCTACTGTGGTCACCTGAGCTTTTTTATACATGTGAACTTTGTCAGGGATTGCCGTTCTGGGAAAACACAGTTATGTTACTGTGATAAGTAAATGATGCCATGACCTTTGCACTATCAACAAGTAAAGCAGAATATGTGATTCTTCCTTTTCAGCTGGAGGGCAAATAGGCACTGAGCTAGTCATGGCCACTAGCCACGGCGCCCTTCAGCCCAGCTCGGATCCTGCTTGCCCACCCTGGCAGGGCAGAGAGGGGCAGCTCCATCAGCAGGGTGATGAACAGGAGCAGTTGGAGGCCACAGCTGAGGTGCAGGAGACACCGAGCCCTCAGTCTGGGATGCCTGAGCCACTACAGCAACAGGCAGCAGAGCATTAACACCATCACCAGAACAATGATGACTTTTCACTATTGAAGAAACACCATTTTAATCAACCCCTTTTTCTATTAAAACATTAACAAAAATCTGCAATAAGTAATCTGCATTTCACAAATGACAGTGACCTCGGTCTGCTGCTGCTCCAAACAAAGCTTGCTTTAGGGCAATGGGCTCTTAACAACCATCAGTTTACAGCAAATGAACATTTATCTGATTTTTTTTTTATTCTATTATATTGTATTTCTGTAATGGTGCTTGAAATTAACATTTTTACTCTGTTTTTTTCACTTTTTTATCATTTACGTAGTAAATTATACCAGCAAAATTACTACAATGGTTTCATTTGTGTCCTAAAAACCTATTAAGTGTCTGAGTAGAAATTGTGGAGCTTTTGGAGGTTGACTGTCTTATTTCTAAGGTCATACTTGGCCTATTGACCTAAACCAAACTGACTCCGCCTCAAATATTCACAAGAAGAATCATATCAAATTAAAAGCATAAAGTGAAAGAGGAAAATAGAGCTTAGATACATGGTTACATCATCAAAGCTAAAATTATCTGTAACTAGTCAAAGTGTTCCAGAGATCTCCATCAACTTTTCCTTCCTGGGAGGTCCCTGTTGTATTATTCAGATTTTCAAAAAATCTCATAAGTTGAGGTATTCAACAAGCTGCTGGATATAATTTATCTTACTTTAATTTATTTGAACATGTTTCTATATCACTGTTCTTCTTTTGTCAAAGACATTTTTTAAACTGGTAAAACTAAATGCATATTTAATTTATTTCGCCCAGTAAAGAATCCTGGAGAAAATCAATTTCCATTTACAAAGGTATCCCAGCAGGCTGGGTGTCCCATTACCACAGTATTGTGCCTCTTATATCCAGGTTTATGTGACACATGCTATCATTTCTTCTCTATGATTCTATTACTTCTAGAAAACTATGTTAAAACATAATATAACATATAATGTGACTTCAGACTGACAAAAGCTGTGAAAATCAGAGGTAGCACTGATCACTGGCAGGTTGGGTGACAGCACACCTGACGATTAATGTGCACATTTCTGTATTTTTGTTACCACGTGATAAAGCAAACTTCTCGTAGCTCACCCCACAACCACTGAGGACTACCAACAGCAGGGTTTCTGACCTGCTGGGGATGCACTGGGCTGATACTGCTGCTGCTTTATTCAGTCCTTTTCCCTGACCCCAGGACTGACAAACATCCCAGTGACACCTTCCCCCAGCAGCAGCCACTCAGCTGGATGAGCTGTTCCCCTCCAAGGCAATGCTCTCAAAAACTGCAGTGATCCATCTCACCTTTCCCTACCTAAAGGACACTTCCCCATGCTTGGATCAAGGAGTGGGATTTTGTGTCCGTTTTTTGAATTTTAGACTAAAAGCACGGACCTTTTCAATTACTTATAGCTGCCACAGTTCTCAAGGTATGTGTTATGTTGAAACAACACCAAACAATCCAACTCTAGTAAAAGCAGCCTTGGTGAGACCCAATATTCACATAAGAATTTAATTAGATTTCAGGTTGGGCCTGAATTTCACTTACGATTTTATACAAAGTATAAACAAAAAGTGTGTGTTTATATACATATTTAAAGGTGCTGAGAATTACAGGACCCTAATTCCATTGTGGATTCTCATGTCATCATAAACTATGGGAGAGGGAACCCAGTGGATTGTGCAACCAGAACCCAAACAATGAATTACATTTCTGCAAACCTCAGCTGCTTTGTATTTCAGACAAAACGTTGGTATAAATGCTGTGCAGTTCCCAGCCTTTTAGTTCTCCAGCTTCTGCTGCTTCCTCAGTAATGTGCCCTCCACATTCCCACATCTGTTGATTTCCACAGAGCCTCGCTCCTCTTCAAGTGTTTCTGAAGAGTTCTGATATTCTTGCACACGACATTTTGCAATCAATGAGCACAACTTCTGCAGGAATGCTGATTTAGGTGCACACAGCCATACCCAGAAATTATGAGGGCTTTTTCTGGGACTGCAATGTGCACAACACTGCAATGAATAATGCTGCACTCCCCAAGCTGGCATAAGAAATGGCTGTAAAACTAATCACCTCCTAGCCCAAGAATGACACAGCTGAGGTTGCCTTTGCATACTCGATTCATCTGAAGGTGTGTGCTGCCCCTCATCCACACTAGCACAGTTTCAAAGGCATCTAAGGGAATCAGATGCTCCTGTTTCACTGAAGTTCCAAGGAACGTAGCTCTGCATGCAGTTTTAAAAACTGTTGAAAATGATAATTTACTGTATTTAATTATACAACCTTTCTGTCTTACTCAAGGATAGATGATGCGACTAAAGTAGTGTCTGAGCAAATGTAATCAAGTTCTTAAATTCTAGTATATCCTTAAATCCCATTCCTTTTAGCAGGAATGTAATGAATCTCTGTTCTGATGAGGTGTGATGTTTACTTTAAAATAATATCTGAAAGCAGGAGAGAAAACCATCTCATATCTAAGCACTTTCCTTTTTGGAACTGCAAGAGGACTCACAAGTGAAAAGAGGAAGGCAAAAAAATGTGTATTTCTTAAGAATGCACATAACAACCAAAGGCAAAAAGAATGGAGATAAGATTTCCAAATGTGGATGTTGTCTCTTGCTTATTCACAGTATTAATATGTAGACTACACAATAGTGTACCTTTGATCAGTAAACCACTTACTTTTCACTTGCTAAGGCAAAGTGATGGCAATTTGGAAAAGGAAAACACAGGTCAGACAGTGACAGCAGTCATTCCTGTCCATGGATAATAATCTACTCATATGACAGGAGACATTCAATTTTTATAACCTGGATCTATGTCAGGTGACTGGGATCAGAAAATAGAGGGCAATTTGTTCCTAACACTTCTTTGTTGCACATTTTTTACAAGGTTTTAACCTCCAGCAATTCTGGGACTTGAAAGGAGGAGGTTTCTCCCTTACACAATATCCCTACATCCCACATCAGACTAAGAGTAAATCCCAGCAAGCCATTAGCTGTGTATAAATCAATAAAAACCAACCAAACAAAAATAAATCCCAGAGACCAAACATATAAGATCAGAATTTCCAAGTACTTGCCTGATTTATAAACTCTCCTTACTAATTCTGAACCCAAACCTGTTATCAGCCCTCAAGCAGTGCATCAGGAATGCCACACAGCCACCACTCTTTATCCTTATCTTCATCACCATTTCCCCTCTACCACTTCAACACAGCACAGAAAAAGCAGCACCTCCTCTACTCTTGGGTACCACTACAGGCATTTTTGCTTATTATTTGAATATTATGTATTGGATTGCTGTGCACAGACTTGCTTTTATAAATATGGTTGCTGTCTTCATGTTTCATTCTTTAATAAGCTGCTGTTAAAAATGCCTTAAGATGCCCAACACGAACATCTACAGCATGTAAAGTACAAACCACAGAGAAACTGCAGGGTTTATGTTCATGTGTGTGCACACATGGAACAAAGAAAAGGCAGGAAGCACTTCTAGAACCTGTCCTGTTGGAAGACTGTGCTGCTACACAAGACAAAGTGATGCTGTGCCATCACTACACAAACCTGCACAATTCACCAACACCATGTCCAGAGTCAACCACACCAGGAGGAACTGCTGCATCAAATTACTACAGTTGAAATGAACGTGAACATGCTGATTTCTTCCAAATATAGCATAAGAGTATGGTTTTCCTCTACAGATCTCTTTGAATAGTTATGAGAGGTTCAGGCTTCTTGTGAGCAGTCACAGAGCTTTGAAAATGAGTATTTTTGTACCATGCTGCTGGTGATAGCATCTGTGGAACAATGTCATGGCATATGCCACAGGAATATAGCACTGAAATCAATCAACAAAGCCTCCTTCTTAACATGCTGGGGAAAAAAAAAAGTGAGACACAAATATTTCATATTTAGAATTGCATATGTTCAGAGCAGGCAGTTCTGCAAGCGAGCTGTGCTCAGGCAGCTCTGGCTCTCTGTGCTGTGCAGAGTTGCTGCAGCGCTCCTGCCGCAGCTCAGCCCCGTGCCCAGAGCACACCCAGCCAGCACCGAGGGGAGCCACCTTGCAGGAAGAGCAGGCAAAATGCACCTCTGCTCCCAGCTCAGGGATTGCAGAATGTCCACATCCAAAACAGGAGCTGGTTCTGTCTGTGTAACATCTTTCATCTCAATGTCCACTAAAATATCCTTTGGCGGGACTCAAAAAGAAAAAAAAAATCTGTCACCTTCTGTCACCTTTCTTTTAGCACTGAGGTACTTTCATACTGCTAGAGACACTCTCAGGGGGTGATCAAAACAATTAGGACATTATTAAATAATGAAGCTCATACAGCATAAATCATCTTCTCCCTAACATCTGGGTCTCTGAAATCTCATCTTCTCAGAGGATGAAACCAAATGCAGTGTCCTCAGCTGTGCTGCCCTGTAACACACCAGACACCAGCACTTTGTGACAATTACTATTCCCTAGAAAGCTGCTTTGCTGTAGCTGGTACACTCAGCATGTTTTTAGCATATGCTGAGTACATATCAAAGGCCAGCTTGGACAGGGCTTGGAGCAGCCTGGGACAGTGGAAATTGTCTCTGCCCATGGCAAGGGGTGGAACAAGATGAGATTTAAGATCCCTTCCAACCCGAACCATTCAGTGAGGCTGTAATTCTATGAAATCAGGTGTCCTGCTGACCATATGCAAGGAGAAAGTCCCACAGGAAAAGTTTCGGAAGCAGAAGTGGGGAAGCGTAAAGAGGCATTTAATTCAAATTGCAAGGGGTGGGGGAGGGCAAGATCTCATTTGTGAACTTTCCTCCTGCTGTCATCCCAGGTTGTGTAAATATTAGCTCTGTGAACTGGAATAATGGCTCGACTGTCTGAGAGGATGACAAGTGACAGCGAAGAACTGGGTCAGGATCAATCCCTATTTGCATACCAATTAGTTAATGTTCTTTCTTTTCTCACACAAATAGAGGAAAGGGTAACATTTCTCACTTTTAGAATAGAAAGCTTCAAATGTCTTTCATGCAATAATTTGTGTTGTATTTTTAGAAAACTTGTTTAGGCCTCAGGAGCTCTGCTAAAACTCCTTAATCCTGATTTTAAACTCATCTAAGTCCCAGCTTCATCAACTCAGCTAATGTATCTTCTACAACTCACCTTTCCAGTAAACCCATGTGCTTAGCAAAGGGTTTTTTCCTGGCTCTGGTGCAGTCACTCTTATTTCACTCCCTCAGTGCTTCTTTATAACTCCTATATTTTTCAGTATATTCTGAGAGTAATGTTTGCAGCTTTCCTCTTATTCAGGCCATAGGCCCTCTGTCAACACAGCAAACCCCAAATGTGTGGCACTCCTGCAGGTTCCCTCTTTGGTCATCATTAAAACAGAGCTTGAATTCCAGCCTGTTTCTGTGCACAGCAGATTTATGGTAGAAATTACAAGAATCATTCATCTTTTTCAGGTTTATAGTGGAGCTCACTGCTGGACCGTTACCTCTCTTAAAGAGGCTACTTGCAGTAAGGAAATTGGAGAGAGGAGCAGCTAGATGGAAACTTTTATCATTTGGACACTGTTCTTGTCCTTATTGATCCTTGCCTTAGTTGAGCCAGTATCCCCAGCCCCTATAACACCTTATTCTAAAGAGGGCAGAAGCCTCAGAGAGGCTCAGAATGGAGGATTAGTAAAACAGTCACTTTCTTGACTTATTTCTTCAAGTATTTTAATATTTCAAAGGATTAATTCTAAGTGTTTTAAGAGCTTTAAATGAGTAGCTGTAACCTGATCATAAATTAAACATCTTCCCTTCCCAATGCAAAGCGATGCCGAGTTATTTGTATACTTATTGTTTGTTTACACTCAGCATCAAGATATTCCCTGGAAACTGATTTTTATTGCCAAAAGAATCTGAAAAGACAATACAACTTCCATACTAACTAATCTTGTATTATGCCTTCATTAAGCAACTTGTGCATTTCTGGTCATGCACAAACATCCACCCAAACCCATGAAATTTTAAATGTAAATAAATATCCCAAAATCCACATAAGCAGAGCACCTAATTCTCACATCAGAATGCAGATAGGTGAGAATATGTGTGCAATCATATCCAAGTGGAATTTCAGGTGATGTAAAAGCTTAAACAAAGAGCTCTGGCCAAATGGAAGAACCACAGTAACTCCAGCTTCTCTCTCCAGACAAAATGGAAACTCAGAGTCCTGGTCATGCTCATATGCTAAGCCTAATACTATTTATTTATTTATTTTACTTTTTAAAAATACAGTACATTTCCAGGCATATCTGGGTGCAACCCTACTGCTCTAGATGCTGCATGGCCAGAGGAAAGCTAAAGTGAACTGGACATAAGCTCAGAATTTAAAAAAATTTAAATTATGTGTGCTCATGCTGACTTCCCTCATTATAGAAGGCTTCTTCCCTATGCTTTTCAAACAAACTTAAAGCTTTTGGGCTTCTTTCTCATTCCAGAGCCATTGGCTCCAGTAGACATTCCAGGAATACATATGCTTCCTTTGATTTCAGTAGGAGTCATCCCCAGGCCAACAGCCAGCAACACAATGGATCCTTCAGATGTCTTTTCTGCAGCTCATTCTGTTATTAACGAAAACTGGAAACAAAGTCCAGCTCAAGCTCACTTTCCTACTGGTGATGCAGTGCTTAGAGAATAGAAAATCTTTGTTTGTGAAATCCCAGGTGTCTTAAATTAACAACAGTTAATTTACCTATAATTAGAACTTCACATGACAGCTACATCCCATTGGAATAAAAAAACCTGTCAAGTCAACTGAAGGAAGCTTGGAAGAAGAGGAAAGTGAAATTTAAATTGATTTGGAACTCTGGAAATCATTAGCTGTTGGGATGGGATTGGCCAAAACATTCATAGGCACAAGTAAAACACTATTCTGTATCAACTGCTCAGTTTCTTCACCCCAGAAATCAGTTGACTCAAATTCCACCACCTTCAGAAACACTCAGCCCTGTACAACAATCTTACATAATACCAAGTATGTATTTTTTTTTACAGTTTTTCTAGTTTTGCATAATATATAGCTCCTACAGCACTGCTGTATAAAAAATACATTTTCTAAGTGGAGAAAACTGAAAATATTAATTTCTTATTGGCTCTTTTGTTTTTTAAAGAGCATAAACAACAGCCCTTTTCTAAGCATTTGGAGACTTTCACAAGTACATTTTTATAGAACTCACATTGGTTTCACTAAAAGTTGTGCATTGGGTACCTGTGTGCTACTTTGGGCTTGGGCAGAGTTAATTTTCTTCACTGAAGCTGATATGGGGCAGGTTTTGGGATTTGTGCTGCAATTACACCCAGCCAAGGTCTTTTCTGCTGTCAGCCCATCCCAGCAGTGAGGAGGCTGCAGATGCACAAGGAGGTGAAGGAATGCCTGGGGTTGCTTTGCTTGTTGTGAGGCTTTTGCTTTACCTTTTAAACTGTCTTTATCTCAACCCACAAATTCTCTTTTTTACTCTTCCAATCTCACCAGGGATGTGGGTGAGTGGCTATCTGGGGCTTACTTGCTGTCTGGGATTAAGCAACATCAACTTGGGAATTCTACTAAATCAGCAATGAAATCCATACAAGGCTCCTGAAAACATCCCTTTGCTACTGCCCTAAACCCAAAGATACAGAAAGCTCAGTGATTTCCAGCTGACAGAATATTTACAGTGTCTCACGCCTAAATGTCATTTTATTGCATTCTTCCTGCTTCATCTCCTGTAAATTAAAAGACGTGTGATTAATCAGCTGTACTTTGGGTTCCACACACGAATTCATGCCCTGCCAAACCCGCAGCCCAAGTGTGCCACCTAATGGCCCCGGAGTCAGGAATGCACCGATCCCTCAAGTTCAGCAGTAAAATCTAAAGAAAGCATCGTTTCTATTGTGGAGGTGGAGCTTCATCCTTATTTTCCTGCAGGCCCTACCCACCACATTTCCCCAGCAATTCTGCTGGTTGGATGAAATGATTGCTTTAAGGCACTTCAAAATGTTGAGATACACAAGCATTTGAATGTGACCATGAGGTTGAAGAACTCCACAGAGCTTTAACCTCACTGTCAACACCTCATAGGCTGCAAGCTGCACAAAAACTTGGACATTGGCTGCTGCCTCCAAGCCTCACTGCTAAATGATCAACATTTCCAGTGAAGTTGTGGTGAGTGGCAGCAGTGGATTCAGCCTGCTAAATGAAAGTGTTATTTATCTGTTGAAATACTTACAGAGGGCAAGCTTAATTTAGCTGACACCATCTCCTTAAAATGCAGTCCATAGTCAAGAGAAGTGTTGGCCTTAAGAAGTACCAGGGGAAAAAAATTACATAGAGGAGTTGTGGAATAACGTTTGCAATGGTGATACATACAAAGAGAATATAATTCCATTATAAAATAAATACCACAGTAGCACACATTAATGAAGTTGTCAAGCAAAGTTCTTAAAAATACTACCCACCTAAAAATACTGTTAAGGAATAAAAAAGAAATACAGATGCAATTAATTCATATAACATTTACTATTGGGAAGCATAGCTACTTTGTAATAATTTACAAAAGAAAGCATTACAAACGTGGGGCAGAGGGTGTAGATTAAGGAAATGAGTTACTGATTTGGTTATGTACTCAGAAACTGAACACCAGGAAGGAGGCTTGGGATTTACGTTTACACTGCTTACTGTCAGTCCCTGTTTTCTACTGCTTGAAAAGAAGATTCAGAAAATGCTTACATTTGCATGGGATTAATGATTTATTATAAACACAGTGTGCCAGCAGATGAACAAGGGATGGTAAATACTCCTCGACATTCGAATTATTTTCATAGGTACTCAAAGCTTCCTTTCCATTATTATTAACTAATAATGTAAAATCTAAACCTAAACATTGTCAGATACAAAACTGTATGCCAAGAGAGTGTTTACATTATTTATTTTGAAATCCCTTATAATAGCTCCCTATTTCTTTCCAAATATGTCTGAATTCTGTGCCTTTTCTTTCTAAGCTTTACTTCACCACCTTGCTTGCTTTAGGCAGGATGAACCATATGAGCCTTTTGATTCTGATAAATTCATCCACACCACAAGATTGCTTTCTCTTTATCTAATGTTAGCAGTAGTAAAGAACAATTATATCAGTTTTATGGAGCTGTAGCAATACAGAATATCTCTGTGATACATAACTGTGGTGCCTTAAGAGGAGTAATTACTGAACCAGTGTCTTGATTGTATCAGTGGCACAAGCACAGGAATGAGGAAATGCTTGTGCCTGTGGTGGGCTCTCGACAGACCCCATGACCCAAGGTGCAAGGGAACTTCAGCCATAGTTTAGCACAACAAATCCTAACAAATATATTACAGCTCTGGAAAGAGATTCTATCGTTACCATTGGATAAGAGGTTTCAGATAGCTTGAGCCTGAAAGGAAAAAAAAAAAGGTATCTTATGTAGTGGGGTACTTAGAAACCCTGCAATACACAGCTAAACTTCTGCAACTGTCAGCTGATTTGTTTATAATTTGCTTACAGCTGCCTGTTAGCAGCTGGTATGATGTGTCAGCCATGTGGAGATCCAAACTCCAGTGGAAAAGGCAACTAAAGCAATGCATGTAGGAAACCGTCAAAATGGGGATTTTAGGATGCATTTATATTCTTTAGTCCAAGCATGACATTCCTGAGGCAACTTCCCACCAAATGTTCAAGCAAACATGAAACTAATCCTTCAATTGTGATGGAAGCACCTCTATTCCATGGGCTTTAATTCCCATTCTGGAGCCTTCTGGGAATTGTCTGTGCTGTACAGAACTGAATTTGTTCATCAAAACAAAAGGCTTTGTGAACAGAAGAGATGGTCTTAGAGGCTTGTCGATCTTTCTAAGATCAGGGTTGAAGACATTTTTCAATCAAAGTGTACTTTTTCACTTTCACTGCCAAATTCTCCATTTGCTACCATGGCAAGAGATGTAAGGATGTGCAACAGAAAAGATTTCTTTCTCTTTTCCTATAAAGTCCTGATTTCTTCTGCCATAATTCTGAAGCTGGTAGAACACTGCATGTTGTGTAAACCAAGAGGAGTAGGGAGATGAGGCAAGAAGGAGCTGAGTGACATTAAATGGCAGAACTAAGTAGTTGGGGTTTTACCTCTCTTTTCCTCAACTCTCTATATTCATGCTTGGACAATTCCACAAAGAGCCAGTTGACCCTGCAAACCCAGAGTTGGAAGGTTCTTTTCATTTCAGATCTCATTTCTCTGCCAGGCTGCCAAACAGAGAGGATATTATCTCACAGTTTGTCATGTCAGGATTACTAGTGATGCAAGAAAAGAAAAATACAGACAGAAAATAGCCAAGAAGAATACAGGGACTCATGACCAAGACACTTCTGAAGAAGTGAAGCTTAGAAAAGGTATGGCTCATACACAGTGCTTGTCACAACCGAGGCTGCTCTGTGGCTGGCTGCATTAAGGCTGGGAATGGCTGCTGCTCATGGAATTCTAGTATTTCCTACAAGACATCCCTCCTATGCCATTTTCCTTTTCAATTTGTATATGGAAGATGCTTTTATTCTATCTCCTTACAACCAACCCTGGCCAAAGGATTTAGTTTTGGTGGAAAGTTATCTCCATTGCAGGTGTCAGTGATTAGCAGAGAAGGAATCACTCGATGTTTGTACACACAGCCTTTCCCACTTTATGTGGAGATAAAATTCCTAAATGTATAGCTCTCTTAATGTGTGCATATAGCTTAAGACTGTAACTCTGTATAAATATTTAAATCAAATCAGTGGCAGCTTTCTCTAGTGACGAAATATAAATGAAACTTGCAAAGAAAACAAAAAACCCCCAACGCTTTCACTGAATGCTACTGCAAACCACATAAGGTTTTTATGGAAATTTTTCACACCACTCCCCCTCTCATTTCCTCTTGTCATATAAATAATTCACCAGCAAAATCCTCATTCTGAACAAGAAATGAAAAAATTAAATAAACAGAAGATCTAAAGATATGTATGGGCCCTGTGCAAGGTATAATTTTGTTTTGTTTTGTTCAGCTAGGTAGGGAGTTGTTAGCAAGTCCTCCTGCCACACTGGGATGAGAGGTGGGATTGCAAAACCTGCAGATAGATAAAACTGCTGGAGAGGCTGGAATCTGATTTCCTTATCAGAGTCAGAAAGTTGGCTGATGCAAAGCAGAGTGCAAATACTCACCTATTGGGTTTTCAGCATGCAAAAAAGAAATGGTAATTGCACAGGGATGTCTCTGAGTTAGAGGTAAAATAAGTCACTAAACCAGGTGAATAATTCAAATTTGACATATCTGCCAAGGTAGGGGAATGGCCCAGGTTCTTCCTATTCAACAACAAATAGTAGATTTTCCTCCACGCATATCATGCTCCGAAGACTTTTAAGTGAAAGAAACTTGTTATCTGAATAATCCAGTTTTAGCTCAGTGGAACAGAATTTGCAATTATAGAATGCTGCTGTAAACTTTGACATCACTCATGTAAATATCATTCATCCCAACATGATCTGTAAGCTCAAAAAACATCTCCAAAAGCAAGATCTCAGCACTTTAGGGTGAACCCTGCATCGTGTACTTGTTGAGCCTGCTGATCCTTTCAAGACTATTCTTCTGGATGGGAGACACTTGAGCATCTTAGATTGATAGTTGGATAGTTTCTTTCCAAGAGAAAAAGAGAAGGAGAATTGCAAACCATTTCTCATTCTCATTATGAGGTTGCCTGGGTGCATATCCCATGGCACCTACACTGCTCTGTCAGCAGCCTCTGTTTGCAAAGAGCAAAAGCCCCATCCCCACTGACTTGTACAAACATTGTTGTCAGTTCAGGGGAAAGCCTACTGAGATTTCTGAACACAATAAAATGTGTAGTCATACTAGAAATTCTTCCAAGAAAACAGTGATTTGCCAGCATTAAAAATTCCTACTCCTCTGTTTAACTCATCCTTCCCATACCACCTTTGTGGTACAGACAGAGCAGGCGAGTGGGGGTCCCTTGGCTGCAGGATGCTGGTGACTGCTCAGGAAGGACATTCCCTTGTCCATCAATAGCAGATGGCATCTGGAGAGCAGCAGAAATATTTGGCAGCATGTCCTGAGAACAGCCTGGGATGCAGAGTGCTCCCAAGCCCTGTTCTAGCTGCTCTTTGGGGACAAGGTCTCCAGGGGTCCAGGTCACTATAAACCAGACATTGAAATCAGAGGGGGACTCAGTGCTGCTTTCAGGAGAGCCCTGAAACCTGAGCACAACTGTGCATGTTAAGCTGTTACTGGATGATCATTAAAGGAAAGAGAATAGCTCTCAACCAGAGGGCATGTCAGCAGGCAGCTCCTCTTTGAGAAATAAAGGCCTGATGCATCCTGAGAGTTTACACCAGTGAAGGAAAACAAGGGAAAGGACAACCAGTTCCCTTGATGTGATTCCAGTAAACTACAACTCAAAACATATATGAACATAGTATTATTATCTATGTGCCAAAATATAATGTGTAATAGTGTCCTGTTTTACTTATGGCTTCAGAGTGCCCTAATTGCAGCTTTGCAGTACCTGAAGAGAGCCTAAAGAAAGATGGAGACAGACTATTTACCAAGAGCATGGAGTGAGAGGACAAGGGGGAGCAGATTCAAACTGAAAGCAGCTTTAGATTAGATACATGGACAAAATACTTCCCTGTGAGGTTGGGGAGGCCCTGGCACAGGTTGCTTAGAGCAGCTGTGGCTGCCTCAGCCCTGGAAGTGTCCAAGGCCAGGTGGGATGGAGCTTGGAGAAACCTAGTTTATGGGAAGGTGTCCCTGCACCTAGAATGAGATAAGCTTTAAGGTCCCTTCCAACCCAAACCATTTCATGATTTCATGATTCTGTGATACTTTCCTGGTACATTTAGGGAAACTGATGTCATCAAAGGGTAACTGCCTTAACATCATAAGAGATTTGAGGGGGCATGTTCCGCCCTTTGTACTTCCAGACAACTCTATTTATGCCAATACCATTGCAAAAATGTAACTCTGGGTAGAATTTTATCAGTAATTTAGAAATGATCATGTGCTGGAGTCTGCAGCTGTGTTGAGCTGATATTTAGCTGCTCCATTGTGAGCCTCTGACTCTGATATGAATAAATACACCAATGACAGAATTCACAAGCAGTGTAAACCTCAGGGGTACTGCAAATGGATTTTCTTGTTTGACTTTTTTTTTTAATCATTCCAATCTCCTTTATTTGGAACAAAGGATTTTCTGGGAGGAGGAATACAGAAAGACCTCATGAAAATACCATCTAGGCATTTGTGAGTTTGGATTTTCAAGCAGCTTGTTGCAGGGTAGTTAAACTTACGTCACACTAACAAGTTCTGTTTGTGAAGAGCAGATGTGAATAAGTTTGTGGCAGAAACAAAATAAAACCATTATAAAGAAGATTTTGGACACTGCAGGGTTTTTCTGGAATTTCTGGAGATGCGGTCCCACCTTCCTTCTCCAGGCTGATAGGAACAGAGTGCACTCTTTGCGATTCTGACTGGTACAGTTACAGTTCAGTCCCATACACTGACTGGGATTGTTAGCTAATTCTACACATGGAGAGGGAGAATATAGGACATGTCTAAACTGCAGACAATTGTGTGCTGAGCATCCTTTGTTCTTGTCTGGCTGCGTAACGAACCAGCTGTGATCCAGAGGCACTGGAACATGCTGGGGGTGGTGATGTTTCTGTGGTTCCCAGGCTCTCACCACATCAGCCCTTCAGGAGAATGGAGCCAGCCTGGCTGTGCCATGCCAGGGCAGAGCAGGAGCAGAGCTGGTGCCACAGCTCCCTGTGCCTAATGAAGGCTGTGGTCCCAAACCTGCCTGTACTGGGTCAGAGAAGGAAAAGCTGCCTTACATTGAGATAAAGCATATTCCTGTCACAGGAAAAGGTTTTTAAAATCTGTCTCACATTCATTCCATTGAGCTTCAGAAAGCTGAAGAAAGGAAAGGAAAGACTGAATGAAAGGAGAAATTCAGGGTTACCTGATTTACATTAGCACATGTATGATTTACCTTCAAGATCAGTGGAAAGAACAATGAATCTGTTTGGAAACTCTTCTTTAACATCAGTATGGTTGGCATTTTTTTTGCCTCAGACAAGACAGTCTTTCTAGGTCAGAGCTGCGGCTTCACTGCTTAACCAAGATGCAGAGAATTCAGGACTAATCAAGTTCTACTTAAGAGAAAAGCAAAGTCTGAACTGAGGACTGAAAACTACAGATCAAATAAAACTAGGTAAGGTTCCTCTGTTTCACTAGTGAATTTAAATTTTGGTCCAAACTGCAGAACCATAATTCTGAGTTTTGAAAACAAAGATGTAGGGAAAACATATTGTGCAATTTCCTTTAAATTAATCCAGTGATTCTATCTTCCAGGGCAGCATTAAACTCTCATGTTGCTTAACCAAAATCAAGGGATTACTTGGCACTATTATGCCATAACAAACAGAATAGGTTAATAGCTGTCGTTGCCATTTCTAAATTGAGAACTGCATCATTATGCATTGTTTGAGCTACAAGCATCACATCCCTATTACAGCACTCTTGTAACCTCACTCAATAACAGCAGTGATGTTTTGCAAGATTTTTTGATATTTGCAGACCTAAGGAGACCTCAGTAAAGACAGTGCTTAGGTTAGATATGGAAAAAGAGAACAAAACCAAAAATGTTTTTCTTCTTCATTCCAATTTAATGTTGTTTCCTGCACAACTCTTGCAACTTTCCTGACACATGAGAAATGCCTGGAGGAGGCCAGTCTGTCAGCAAAACAGCCAGGGAGAAATTTATTTATGGAAAGAACAGAGGTGCAGTTAAAAAAGAAAATAAAAAAATACTCCCCTTTGAGAGGAGATGGAAAAGCAGGTATAGACTAACAAGCCTTTCTTGATCTTTCCTCCTTACTTAAAAAAATGTCTTAAAGAAGTCAGTCTTGCAACACTCAGAACAGAACTGAAAATTGCCATCCAGTGTCTCCCTAAGATTCCTGCAATATAATACATGCTTGCTTAGGGAGTACTTCCCACATTTCTCCTGTGTAAGACAGCAGCTCCCACACGTAACTGGTGATATTCACTGGAGATCCACAAGACTCAGATTTAACTTCACTTTCAAGCACAGGGTTTGATCCCTGCGTCAGACACTACTCCATCACTGCCCTTAGTAATGGCTGTTCTGGCTTTTCAGTCTCTTGAAAATGTTTTCGAAAGGAATGGAATTCTTCCCCTCTGCCTAACTGTACTGCCAGGTTTTTTTCCCTATAAAACAGGTGAAGGAATTGCAGAACAGATACGATACGGATGGTAAAATTATTGTACAGGGCAGTAAAATGTTATGACCAAAATCACATTTCCTTTCTTTAGCTAAGGCACTCCTAAAATGAGCTTGGATAACAAACCCATTCTACTAAAGGAAAACCATGACACATTGTAATGCAAAGCATATTTATAATATAGTTGTACTTAAATCCATGAGTTAGCTATTGGCATTTTCCTGTGAGTGCCACTGTCTCACTTGGAACTGCACCTACTGACAACAGTATAATTTTATCTACAGCCTGTTTGAAACATGGACAGCTTTGTTGCAGGGAAATGCATTCTCATATATTCCTTTTCTCGATCTATCTTTCTTAGTCATTCACACCATATAAATGCTTTTGGTTTCACACATATCTCTTGCAGCATACTAATTAAAGGTTTCAAAAGGCTTTATCCATGGTTAAGTGATGATAAAATTTTAATGATTTAATTAGCAAGCTCCAAGAGGAAAATAATAATGAACAAAGATGAGTGCTTTTAGTGGCTCTTGCACTCATGTTACATTAGAAGCACAGGAAGATGCAACGTTCAAGACCACTTTTACTCATACAGCCAGCAACAGAGAACATGGTCCATGCCATGCTAAAAGGGAAATGTGGAACACAAGGCAAGAGACCTATGCCAGTTCTCAGCTACATATGGGAAGGGCACTCAGTCAAGGAAAGAGTACAGCCTTATAGATGATCATTAAAGGAAAGAGAATAGTTCTCAAACAGAGGTGATGTCAGCAGGAAGCTCCTCTTTCAGAAATAAAAGCATTTGATTCCTATTTTTTGGAAGCAGCTGGGGAAAAAATGGGTATTAGTTTCAGAAGATGCACTGTAAACTGGTTCACTTTTAATATTTCCTCATGACTTTGTGTTTCTCTTGTCAGTTGGCCCCTTTTCTCTCCCAGGCCGCTGCATTTAGGGTTTGGTAAGGCTAAAATTCTATTGTTCTGTCTTATAGGTTAGAGAATAAAAAGCTAATTGCTCTGTGTGAATAACTTTCTATTCCAATTTTGAATATATTATTCTGCTTTCCTCTCGACCAAGATTAGCCTATTATGAAAATCACTACCCAGACACCACATATCAGTGACAGAGAGCACAATACCGTGGCAGTTTGAGCCTGCCTCTGGGATGCAGCCATTCTAATCCCACCACTTGGCTCTTTCCTCCTGAATGTGATGAAGTTGGTTACAATAGTCTGTTTCATATAGACCATGATGCCCTATGCTCTAATTCACATACTGAATATCAAAAGGAGATTAAAGGTAGCTGGGATTGTTCCCTCATTATAAAGCATCACTCATTCAAAGAAGTTAAACGCATCAATAGGCAGCTGCTCCCTCAGCACAGTTCAGAGGGATCAGCAGTACATGGAGCACTGCTTTAAGAATTAGAGGCGAGGACAGAGCAGAAGGAGGGCTCAGAAAACACACATTTAGCTGCAATTAGAATTGCAGCCCATTGTAACATAATCATTGTTTTAGTTCACAAAATTTGCGGTTGGCAGCGATCTCACTCTGTCAGCCATCGCTGAGCCTGCTCTGCAAAGACCAAGAGCCGTGCTCAATATCAGCTCTTGGCAGAAGTGGTCACCATGCAGTCACTCAAAGCAAAGTGATATCTATATTCTCATCTCATTATCATTATTCTTCGCAGCCAGGCTCCCCAGTAAGAAGATGGAGCTGGCCAAGTTCTGCAGAAGGCTCTGTGTACAGGATAATAAAGCAGTGAAAGCTACGTGCAAAAGGAGGGCATGACACACGTGCCCTGCAGAGGGAAGGCAACTGATAAGGGATAGTGAAGAAACTGAGGAACTGATTCCAGCCATGGAAATCTGGCAGAACATGGGACTCTCTAAGAGAAATATATCTTCTGGTAGTATATAGTGCTTATTCTATGTTCTGGTTCTTATAAACTCAGAATATGGGCACTGCTCAAGCCTTTAATCTGCAAATCCTCTGGAGCAAGGATTTACTTTTGTAAGTGTTAGTCAACCTCTTGTAAATCACTGTGTACAGCTAACAACACTATCAATGACTGCAACAAAAGAGTGCTAATATGGGTGGCTGAGGCACTTGGAGAGAAAAGTTGCAGGGAGCAACTGTACAACTGGTGGGGATATAAAGAAGCACTTGAGGTCAGCTTCACATGCTCAATTTAAAATTAAGACTTGTTTTTCAGTGCTCAGTTAAGGAACAAATTATGTGAGCTGTACATATTAAAGTCCCACTCACTGGACATCTTTATGCTGCTCATTTGTGCACAATATGCTCCTCACACTATTTGACTTCTTTACTGTAAATCTGACTAACCAAAGATGACCTGTACTGTTGTAAAACACTCAAATTTAAATTGGTTCACAAAAGCAGGTTTGGGGCACAGAAAAAGGAGCAGAGAATCTGAAGTACTCACTCATTAAAAAGCACCATCCATTTACAGCTGGTATTTAACAGCTGATGTGTTTTGTGTTGCTTTTTCTGCACAAACACACTGAACAAGGAAATCAACAGTTTTGAACTTCGAGCTACACTGAAAACAGACATGGACAGTTCTTCTCTATGTCAACTCAAAAAAAAAAAAAGGAAAAAAGAAAAACCCCAAACAAAACATCACTAAGTTCCCTTAAAAATAGACTTTAGAGATTTTCAATATTTAACTGCAATAATCTGAAAGAAGTGCAAAGTATAGTGCCCCAAATCTTAAATGTAACTACATCAGTATTGCAATGCCCTTGCTCTTGCAAATATCAGGGAAAACTAGGGATGGTGATTCAAACTGTGAGGGCTTTCCACATTTCCCACTACTACAGAATGCAGCTATTTTCCTGGTGAACTTAAGGAGTACTAACTCTTTCACCAACACTATCAACACAGAAAAACTTGTGCTAGAGACACGTGAACACTTTGGTTAAAATTTGGATAAAATTATCATAGGCTTCTAGGAAGCAAAGGTCTAAGTCAGCTGTTCTTGTCTGGCACCTCTGCAAATTTGCCTATGAGGGCCTTCAAAAGTTCTTTGATAAAGATTAATTAAGGAAAAAAGAGTCTATGTTTGCGATCTCTTAATTCTCCCAAGCAATGTAAATGTTTGAAAACACTGTGAGATTGGTTTCAGCTCTTTTTCAAACAGAGAACTATCACTGGTGAGATCGATGGTCGGATGTGGGCACAGCCAAGGGACAGATTACAGTAACCAGTGGCATTTGCTGTACAGCTCATCAGCTGTTAACAACTAAACTGGACAGAAGCAAATCTTCCAGCTGCAGCAATATCTCAAAAAAAAACTTCTACCAGGGATTGTCACATTGGTGTGGCTGTAATAAAAAGTCTATCAGTGTTAAAGTTATAAGTCTTGCTTAATTTAACTACGAAAATTTGCTGGAGGCAGAGGTTTGTAATATAAATTTTTAGCCTGACAGCAATTTCCACTTTACACATTTTGAAAACAAATGTGGCAATGTTTCAGTTAGTGGAGAACAAATAATGTCAGGGAAGTCTATCTGTTAAAGGAGTTGAGGAAAGGAAGATTTGCACATTTTAAAGCTGACAAACTCCCATTACTATCAGTGCTGACATGTGCTTGGTTAATTCATGCTTTACCAGAAACTGCCATCAAGTCAGGAAATGTGGAATGACTACAAATGTTTCATAAGCATTCACAGTGGCAAATCATGTTGGATTGACTTGACCAGTTTAAGTAGGAACATTTAGAATATATTAGAGAAATCCTTATGAACACACACCTGTGGTTACTTTTCCTCTGTTGTTCCATGTGTGTCTTATAATTCTGGCTGTAAATCTGTCAATTGCTGTTTTTCAAGCATTCTGGAAGTATAATAATGCATGACAATGCTACAAGTGACAGTTCTAGATAGAAAACATGAGGTCACAAAGAGGCAAAGAACCTTGGATATGGGGCAGAAGTCCATTCAATTCTGGAAGTGCAGCTGAGTGCGATGCAAAGCACAGATCAGTGTGATTCCAGAAATACCATGACCCTGAGAGGACCCATGTGTGCACAGTTCCAGGCACACCAATACTCATTTGTCCACAAAATAGGCTCTAATAAATCCTGATCAGCAGTTGTGCCTGCTCTCTATGTAATTAGCATTTGTGTGCTTTTCACTGCCCAGGATTGTCATCTAGAATCCTGTAGATTACTGCTTTCCATTTCCCCTCCAGTATTGTAATTTCTGCCAAACAGCCTTCATGCCAGAGAACATAGTTGTAAAATGATTAAAGAAAAAAATAAATGAACAAACTCATCATGTTTGATTTTAACTGCTTTCCATGTTCATTGTGTGATACGTGTTTCTTGCTCAGGCTTTGTGGAATTGCTTACCCCAGGTACGGCTCTGCAATCTCCACTGCACAATGGAAAACTGCCTTGCAATTATTGTCATGAAATTGGAAGGACGGTGTGAATTTCCATAACAACTTAATGGATCTCACTTCTTCATCTGACAAGCAAGTCTGTGCTTATTTCTTAGTAGATTTACCGATTAACTCCATGCTAATCTGCAATACTTTGGAAATGCCTGCGTTTTATACAAACTGAAAACAGAGCCTCTCCAGTCACTCAATCAAATCCATGGAATCCACTGTGGCGCCTTTTAGCCAGCCCCTGGGAAATTGCAGGGCTTCACTTGATGCTGTGAAGCTTAATGCGCTCATGCTCTGATGGACCAAGGAAATAAATTAATTGCCCCTCAATGAAAAATGCCCTAGTCTCTGATTCCTGATAAACACCTTTTTGCTTCTAAGCTTATTTCAATTGAGTGGATATTACTTAAAAAGAAATGTTCTCCAGGCTGTGTTGAATTAACACCATTCCAGCCACAGCATAGATTAAGTGTACCCAGAAACAAACTGGAAGCCAATTAGATCTACGAAGAACAAAGATAATTTGCTTTACCAAGCAGCAAGACAGTAGGATTCTACATTAGCTGAGAATTCAGAGTGGTTTTTTAGTATTGCTCCAATGCAGATTACAAATCTGCAATTCTAGACATGATAAAGTATGGATAACTGCAGTGGAGACTGCCATCACTAAAGCTCAGGAAACTTAAAAGGGGATGAAGCAGGAGAATATTTCAAATACTGTTTTAAATAAGTATTTATTCTTCAAAAGTTTGCAAAAGTTTTATTTAAAAATTTTTCCTAGGAAACTCAATTTTCATTTGAACAGAACCATCCTGGAGAGTAAATTCAATCATTAAAGTGCAAGTCTTGCTTGGTATAAAAATCTCAATGCAACTTGAACTGCCAATTTACTGCTAATAGCTCTGTAATATGTGACTTTATAAAGCGTTGTCGAAAATTTTTAAAATTAAGTATTTATACTCCTAAATCACTCCTGCCTGAAAAATACTGGGAATTCAGCAATTTTGAAAATCATGCTTTTGCATGTCTAAATATAGATGTAGGATGTTCTTGATGACTAAAGCATCACAGAATCCTTCTCAGCTAGAGAGTAAATATTAATACTACTCTGAGTCCTCGTTCATCTCTCTGCACAGCACTTGGAGATCTTTGGATGAAAAGAGTTACACATCTATTAAAGGATCTTCTCTAGAACTGAGAATATTGAAGAGCTCTGTAAACCCACTCCTTCAACAGGACTTACAGCAAATTCTCTCCAAAGAATCTATGTGCCATTCTCTTTTATATACTAGCAATTGGAATTCTGACAACCAGAGTTCTTTTGCCTTAACCTCCTCTTTGTTCTATTTTTGTTTTTCTGTGTCACACTTTCCTCTTATTGATGGATGCTGTATCTGCACTAAAGGATGTGCACTTTTAATGAAAATAAAGTTTTAGCTTGCTCGCTATGCCATCTCCACTTCATTAGTTTCTGTACATAGGCTGTTGCTTATTAATTATATGTATCTATTTAAAGATAATAAATGCTGAAAAATGAAATACAGGTATGAGGCTTGGAGCCAGTGAGAAAGTGAAATAACAGCAAGAAAATCTTCCAGCAGTGCTCCAGCAAAAGGTAGGTTCTGGATTTTGCTGCATATTTGAACTGTCCAGAGAATTTTCATTTATCACAACAGCTGGATTACAGCTCTAGTGCACAGTTTTTTAAATAATGGTGCAATCATTTTAACCCTATTAAATAAACAAAATGAACAAAATGAAACTGCTCTTTGTGAAGGCAAAGGGTTTAGCTTCTTTCTTGGAGGCTTCCTGTACATTGGGATAGCAGGATTGCTTTTTAGGGAAGGAAGGCATGCCTCTTTTGAAAGGGTCCAATTAGCAAGTCTGGGGACGATCAGCTTACGGTGCTGAGTGAAATTGGAGCTGGACTTGTGCAAAACAAGAGTCCAGTCCCCTGCTCACGGGAAAGAAAATGTAGTCAGCTGAGAAGAAGGAAATAAGAAAAAGAAGGAAAAAAGAAAAAAAAGGGAAGTGGATGATAAAACCCATTCTACCACATGTTCTCATTTACAGAGTGTCATAAAAGCCTGCTTAGAGGCTTTTATTTACTCTTAAATCAGACATTGGAGTTTTCCCTGAACATTCAATATCCCTCACTAGAACTAGTAAAACTCTGCATAGAGGGACAGAAATATTTCTTGTTGGTTTTTATGAAGTTCTAATTTTGTAAATATTGGAAATGATGCACAAATTGATGAGTTGTTTGTGAATTTCAGAGCAAGCAGAATTACTTTCTTTTTTGTGCAAAGGAGAAGGAGAAGAGGAAAATATGCAAGATCAGTAAATATACGAAAAACAGTCCAATTAGTGCCAAAGGAAAGAGGAAATCACATGATAATCAAGCTTCATTATTACAGATCAAAGAATATCCTAGCAAATTCCATGAAGTTGTTCTAGGTTAATCCAAACCAAACTCATGCCAAAGCTTTCACTTGCAGTATAGACACAGATCGTCACACACAGACATTTTTAATGAAACTGTTCTCCCATTCAGCATTAAACTCCCAAACCTAAAAGGATCTGCCAGCCTGTATTTTCTGTTTTGCAGTGGCAAATAACAAACCAGGCCTACATATTACATGGAGTACAGTGACACAGTTAAACCACCAACTTCAATTATAAGCCTGTTCACAGTTGTCGACCCCTCTAACCATGTCAGCAGCATCTGATATATCCTGAGGTCTCTAAAGAAGCTATGATCAAAACATTGCAAAAAAGTAATCAGAAGGTTGTATGTGAACAAAAAGCAGCCAAGCAACAACAAGCCAAAAATACCAAGCAGAGCTGCAGCTGGGGGCTGCCTTGGTGCTTGAGCACAGGGGCGTGAAAGGGAGAAAACCTGCTGGGAATCTTCTGCAAATTATGTCCCCAAGGGATGTTCCCCAGAAGAGCACAAACCTACAGAGCAGCCTCCACACCTTTCTGGGACTGTCACACGGAAGGGAGGACAAAAGCCAAGAGCAGCATTGTTCTTAGCACTGGTGCTGGCAGCTGTGCAAACACAAGGAGCCATCTGCTGTCATTTCATAAGTGCAGGGCTGATCTGGGACAGCAACGGGCTAAAAATATGATCTTCCTAAGTAAGAGAGGTTGGCTCAGTTCCTAACATTTCTGTCAACAAATCTGTGGGCTAGGTCATCCTCTTGAGACATTCCCAACTTAGCTTCTGTGTGGAGGTGTTATATCAATGGGTTTTATGACCGTATTAGTTAAGCCCTCAGGACAATGATTGCATTTCATGGATCTTAGGGGATGATATGCTCCAACTTGGCTTTGTGGTAGATGCTGAACTCCTCCACAACCAACACTCTAAAATGATTACACACAGGAAAAAAGAACAAAAAGTGTATTTGTGCAGCCTAATCCACAACAGTGTCCCATCTAAAATTCACACACTGTTTGGAGTGGGGGGGGTTTCTGCTCTGCTGCCTTGCATTGTGTCATGGCAAACTGTACTGTATTAAAAACATTGCACACAGTGTTGTAATTCCTACAACAATACACAGTTATCTCCACCTGACTATTCACTGCCACTTCACCTGCAGGAAATGTTGGCTCCTGAGCAAAACCAGAGCTCAGCAATGCATGGAAAATAAAGATTTGGTTGTTTATAACACATAGCAAGAAGTCACTTATGTATTATTATTTCTTGTCAGTGCTGTCTTGTAGTGATTACAGCAAACACTGGCTATGTATTTGTGAAAACAGACTAAAAAAATGAGGTACATAATAGAAAATCATGTCATTCAAAGGAAACAATACAAATGTATAGACCTCAGAAAGCTAAAATTCATGGCCTAATACTATGACTTGGGACTTCCATGCAGTTTTGCATTTCCAAAGAACAGAACAAATTGTCTAATTGATTCTCATGAATAATTTACTGTTTGAAATGATACTGTAACCCTTGCCTTTCAGTGTATCACTGAACCTTCTGCCTTATTTTCAAACTGTGGATTCTGCAAGGCATACACATAAGTATGTTTTAATCATTTAATGGAATTTCAGTTGGGCAAGAGTCTGCTACAACTTAGTGGAAGCTGTTCATCTTATCACAAACTACTTGTTGATTCCTCCCCATGATGAAGTGTTCTGCTCACATAAATAAATTAAATGCTTATCTAACTGCCTAGAATATGCTACCTTTGTGTATGCATTCTGTCTGGATAAGCATGCACATGAAATCCACAAAGTCCTTTAATTTTTTAAAAAGCACTTCCCCAATAAAACGTTGTGAACCTCTCATCAGCCTCATTGTGACTTTTAATGGCAACACATGGAAATCACTGCTACAGTAAATCATTGGCTACATGAACTCTCTACTCTAAATCTCAGTCCACAATTTCAGCAGAATTCAAACAAAGGACCAGACATTTAGATACAAGGACCCAAAATTATGATGGATAGAATAAAGTTAATTATCAGGGATAAAAAATTCCTGTGGTTTTTTTTTTACCCATCACTAATATGTTTCATACTTTCAGATGTCTGATAGATACAGCCTTAAGTGAACAACCAGTTTGATCTGCCATGGCAATTCTTATCTTCTTAAAATGTAGAAGAGTTTTTGCAATATTCTCTGTGAAAGCCCAAATCAACTGGAATCAAGTAGCAGCCCAGTAATTGTATTTTTGTTTAAAATGAATAGCAATAGCATCAATGACATTAATAATTTAATTTAATCTATAATCTGATTTTAATTTTTATTATCGAACATGACAGTTGTGTGCAACACACTTTATTCACTTTCACTTAGTTGGTACCTAAAATGTAATAACTGTGTTACCACACAAAACTTTTTATGTGGCATTCATCAGATGTTCTTTAGTGCACTGTATATTTTTTGAGCTCCATGTATATTTTAATAACGCTGAGTGAAAAATTTATAGGAAGCCTTTTTGCATCTTTTCAAGCATGAAACTGCCTTACTACAGATGAAGAACTATTCTGCAAATGTGCATAATGCTAGGACAGCTCCAGAATTACACAGACAACAGTGCAATGTGCAAACACAAAAGCAAAAAAGAGAAACATTCTACCTCATGTTTACACAATCCACAGATTTTTCCATTAAACTAAAATAGTCCTTGATTCTCTCTTTCTGTCTCCTCCCTACACAATGGCACAAACATGATTTCACACACACATAGTTTCTTGAACTATAAACTTTTCCCACCTGCAAAGTAAATTATAAATTACAGCCCCTAAGGGCTAACTGCTGATATTCTCTTAACACACATGGCCAATAACAATATAGAGTTTCATGGCTAAATAGTAACCCTGTAATTCAATCACAGGCTCCTGCTGCCATGTATAAATTGCTCTGGCTTTTATGATGCCAGCATCACACCTTCTTTGGAAATGCAGAATGGGATTCAGACATAAAACTTATTTTATTGTACCTGTACAAGGACTATAAGGCAGTGTCCACATAAATGTTAACCCAAGGGGAATATATCCTTGCTGGCCAGAGTTGCTGATGCAGTTCACCAAGTTGAGACCTGTTTCCTGAAGGAGGGAAAGGCAGGTACACTTACCTTATACTTAAATGCTACAACCTAACAGAAACCAGACAAAAACCAGCTTGGATCAAAGGTCACCTTTCTCTTCTTGCTCTTGCAAAGCCTCAAAGTTTTATTGGGAGAAAAGTGTGTCAGAATTCTGGCAAGCTCTGTAATGTAAGGCAGCACCGTCCCCACAAAGCAGAGTTTTCGTGTGACATATTCAATTTTCATATCCAGCCCAAAATTACAGCTGGAAACCCATATGCCCATAAGTTCAGGGAAAGCCTAAAGGAAACCAGTGGAAAAGAATTAGGTCAATAAGGAAGGGAAGAAAAACAGTGAAAAGGGTGAGGTAGGTGAAAGGAGAAAAAGAACATTTAATTCCACTGCTCTGGATTTTTTTTCTCCGTAGGTCCTCCAACAGTCAAAGTTCAGCAAGTGTGATGTGCTGTATTATAAAATCAGCCTCCTTCCAAACACATCTTGGCACTGCCAGCTGATACCACAGAACAACTATGGAGGGCAGGGACTTAAAAAGTCTTTCAGAAAGAGGGTGGTCTGCTTATTACAGATTCGACACACTTTGTGCTTTTTTAGTAAACATTAGGTTTGTTAGACTACTACCAGAATAATCATTCTTCTGATGAGGAACCTTGAGTGAGAGGAGTTAAGCGATTCTGGTTCCATGGACATTACTTGGTCTTTCAACAGTCAGAGGAGATGAAAAAGATGGCACTTGGCACAGCTCAATAATTTCACTGTTTTCTTTCCTTTGGAGTTCGCACTGACACCCTACTGCTCTTCAGGGAATTTTTTTCCAGGTCAGTTCCAACATAACACTTCAACATCAGCAGAATTAGCATTGTCTGTCTTTCACCCTCCCTTTCCCAGTGACCTTGGACACCTTATGATAGAATCTGCAAAATCTATAGAAGGGGGACTACACTGAAAACTGTGGTCCCCAGGGTTTTAAAGAAAGTTTCCCTGAATATAAACGGATTCAAACTTCAGATTAATAACCAAGGAGGAGAATGAATGATGAACAGACGCATTATGACTGTTGCAATTGAGAAAATAAAGCATAACTAAAAAAAAAAAAAGAGAAATCAGGTTAACTCTATGTGGCTATCATTGTGGCAGGAGCAATGGGAAGCACAGCCTCGTGCCAGATAAAATATCTCTGAAGGGAAAAGCATCACTCAAACTTTATACAGCTCCATTCATCCTGCCTGTCTTTGAGGGGACTGAGCAGCTGACCCACCATTTGACCTACTGAATTGTAATTGGAAATACATATCTCTGCTTCATTTTCTGCAGGGATATCTGTTCAGGGTCTCATAGACAGTCCTAAATCTGAAGAGAGTCAGGATACACATTCTGCATTTAAATATCTGGGGTATTCCACACAAATAGAATAAATTTTTACTTAAATTGAAATAAATCTGATTATGCATAGCCTAGACCTCACTCTCACTGCTTGCCACATGGGTGCAGAAAGGATCGTAAAATTGCTACTGTAAAAAAAACCCACAACTCCATTGAATCCTACTGAATCTCTCTGAGTATATGTATTTATGCCACACAGGCATGAATAACTACAAAACCAAGAGGCAACAATGACTGGGTAATTAGTTCAGTTGTTACTATCATCTGCAAACACTATTCCCACCCTGCAGTTCTTGCTTTCTTCAGTACATGCACTTGCACATACAGAGCTGATAGAAAAATGGCAGAGAAAACCTTCCTTCACTGAAATCAATGTTGTTTCAAAGCAGGCTCATAAGGCAAACTTCCTACTTCTAGCACATATCAATGACACAAGTTGCCATGTTTCTCAGGTTCATCAATACACAGTAAAGACCTTTCAGCTTTATGTCTAAGGCAATCACAGAATCATGGAATATCTCAAGTTTGACAAGACCCATAATAGTCATAAAGTTCAATTCCCTGCTCCTCACAGGACTACCTGAAACTAAACCATATGACCAAGAGTGTCATTCAGATGCTCCTTGACCTCTGACATCACTCATCTCTCTGTTTCATAGCCCTGGTTTGGGTTTTGTGTGAACTAATATTTTTGTTTTCTTCCAGGCCTGTGCAGAAGCAAGTGAATCCCCACTGCTCCCATTCCAATCTAATGCCAGCTGTTTTCACACAGCCTGGCTGCCAGCCAGCCTCTGGATGGGTTCTGCTGTGCTTTGGATGAACAGAGGTCATGGAGTGAAGTCCTGGGGAACATAAGCACACTTCAATATATGCTTAACAACAGAGCTCCAAGATCATTGAACAAACACCACTATTTCCATGTTCCTCAAGAGCATAAAGGTGAGCTGACCTCAGTATAAATTCTGGGGTTCTAATTGGAAAGGAATAAGTTTAAGTTTCCCAAAATTTAGGGAGTTATTCTGAACCTGTGATTCTGTTGGTACTAAAATTCCTCTATACTTCTCTTCAAGTATACAGGCAAGATTCTTTACGTCTCTGATGACTACAACCATTTTAAATAATGCTCTTTCTCTTGCCTCTCCTTTTCTGATTTAACATTTTTAGACTCAAAATATCTTTCCCAAGGATGCAGAGTGAACAATGGAAACATCATTCAATCCAGCTTGCATACAAAGATTGACTTTGTACCACTGACACTGTAACAGGTTGATGTCACTAAAACTAATAAATTCCATCCAACAGTTGGACCATAGCCATGGAAAAGGGTTATGAAAATGAATGATATAGCAGATGTCATATATCAGGGTAGGGAGAGTCATTGTTTTCCACTCTACACAATGCCTATGATAACATATTTTGCAAAGGACATCAGATTATCAGGAGGTTTTCAGTGCATGAGAAAACTGGACAACACGGTCAAAACTGGCAACTTACCCGTGTCTCTAAGTTTATAAGAACTATGTTTCTAAGCATATTCTCTCTCTTTATAAATACTATCAACCCACTTTTCTCACACACTTAGAAAGCCAAGCACTGACTTAATTCCATAAATACAGAATCCATCAGTTTTGTTTCCTTGATTATCTGGTGCTGGGAACACAAGGATAAAGTAGGATAAAACTAAGCCTTAAAAATTACATTAGACTCCATCCTTATGCATAAAAAAAAGCAGAAGGCGCAACTACCTCCTGGGAAATTATTATCATAATATACTCTTTCAAAAATACAATTGAAATGGGCATGTAGGTTTTTTCCTACAGCTGGATTTTTCAGACTAGAATAGTGTATAAATCCATTAAATATTCTCAGGTTTGCTCTGCTTTTTAAAGTATGGACTCAGTCCATGCTACCACATCTGAGCCATTTCAAATAGACAGATTATTGTGCTTGGCCATTTTGTGTAAGCTATTTACAAGTAAGACAATTATAAATATCAAATTATGGCCAGAAGAACAGGTAAGTTATCTGAGTTGCACACAAACACTATTTTATATACCAAGTTTCTGAGGCATATCCTTCTTCCTAAAGTCACAAACTTCACGATTAGAGGAAAGATGCCTGGTGTTTCTAACTGTACAAGGAAGTCAACTGTGTCATCTGAAGGAACTACTTAAGCTGTACTGATGAAAGAAATCAAAGTATTTTAGGCTGTGCCATCAGAAGGCTGAAATACTCAAGCAGTCAAAATTCTGTGAGGGGGGGTTGTTTCTTTATGGTTTTTCTTTTTTTTTTTTTTNTTTTTTTTTTTTTTTTTTTGACTGGGAAAAAATATTCATACTTGATGATCCTAAATGTCTTCCACCTCTTTGCAATGAAATCACCCAAAGATATAAATAAACTATTCTAAATAAAGTTCAGACTGACTGCAGCATTAGATATGTCTATTAATGTATGTGACTGTCAGCCAAAATAAATTAACCTCCAATAGAAGTCATTTTCATAAAATTAATTATTCCAATGTCAGCTAAAAGAGTCAGGTGCACTCTCTCTGCTCCTTCACCTAGACTTTTTTGATGAACTTCCCAAATAGGCTGCAGCTAGAAAAACTTAAGAATAGTTACATATTTGAAGGTTTTATTTTACTGCTTTTTCTAGGCTGTGAGCTTGGTTGTTAATTTTTTTTAAGTAAACCAAAGGATCTAACAAGAAAAAGAAAGGATTACTGAGCAACTGATATATAGTACAACAAAAATATAAGGGGAAACTCAATGACAGAATGAACATTAAGCCTCATGGACTAGAAAAGGGACTGTGATACTGGCAGGTACTCATAATTCACCTCAGAGATTTAGCTTTTGCCACTCTTCTGAAAATTTGCCCAAATCTAGTTGCTGTAAATCTGAAAAGCTGAGCTTGTATAACTCAGTGGAGACCTTGATTTTAGCTGCCAGTGCCTGCAAGATTCAATCCACACTGGGAACAGAGCAGTCCATTAGGAAGGGACCTACGACAACTGTCCCGTCCAAGTGACACACTGAGCACATCCCAGCCAAACCTTCCCAGTGCAGCCACAGCTCTTGGCTCCTGGGAGCTGTTTCTAACTTCAGGCACAGATGTTTCTCAGAGCTTACATGGGAATTCCTGCAGACTGTTACTGCGCTGTACAGGCAGACTCTGAGCATGTATGATATTCATAAAAGAAAGAAGAATGTGCTAACAATTTGGGTTCATTTAAATCAGTGTTACAAACAGATTTTCACCATAATTATGAACTTAATGCAGGTTCAGAGGTTCTTTAATTTTTGCCAGGGTGATGATGATATTTCTTTGCTGCAGCACTCTTAAGCAGCCTGAAGAACTCTACATGTATTTTCCCCTCTGTTAGCATTCTTAAGTTTCCCCGAATGGCATTGAATTGCTGACAGACCATTCAGTCTCTCAACTCTGCCTCCATGCCTCAAAGATCAATTTAAGCCCAAATATACTAATGCAATTTTCTAGCTTGGTAATTTTTGGGTTTGGAATAGCTATTACATTTTCCTGACATAAATATATACCTCTGTTTGTGTGTTTTTAAGGATGCTAATATGTACTGTCAAAACTGTTTTCTTCCAGGCTTAGTTTTTTTTTTGGGGGGGGGGGTAACAAAAACTGCTTAATTAACATAACGAGAGTTTGCAAGGGATAGCTGAGAGCTGGTTGTGAAGAGGTTTGTCCTCACAGCAATTTGTATATAAGAACACACATTAAACATATGGGTAGGGAAAAATCATAATGCTCTAGGCAAGGCTTTGCTGTGGAATAAAGATCCATCTCCTTCTGCACAGAAACACAATAGTTTCCTAACATCACGACATTCCAAGAGAGAATTGGAGCATATACTATTCAATTTTACAAAACTGTTGAATTGTGCACTTGAGACAGTTAAAATGGACAGCAAGATAGACAGATTTTTTATTCCAGCAAAATTATTTTGTGTTGATATTCTGTGTCCATGATGCATCCAAATAGCTGCCCTGGGGCAAGACCCCAGTGCAATCAAGCTGTCAGGTTTAACATATATATTCTATGAAAACAACTTTAGTAAACAAATTAAAGATCATGGCTACTTGCAAAGAAGGTTATTCGCTCTTCTACCGGCAGTTCAAGCATTTTTTATCTCTGAAATAGCAGGTTGCCATCAGATATTTGGAGCATTAGTTTCATCTCATCACCAGCAGGATAAACAAAATAATGCTCCCCAGCCTTTAAATGCTTCACCTGTCTATGTCTTAACAAATTCAAGGCATATCAACTACTTGTATTGTCAGCATGGTAGATGGAGTATGAGTGCTGTCAATTTGTTGGAATAAACCATTCTGTGCACACAGATCCCAGAATGCAGCTTCAGATTTACCTGAAGCCAAAAAAAAAAAAAAAATTGGTGAAATGAATATCTAACTCAGCAAAGCACAAATTGCAGGTCACAAAAATAGTATTTTCTTATTGTAGAACATTTATTTGCTCTTAATTCATTTGTATCCCAAAAGATTAAAGTTATTCTAAAGAAATAGTCCCTCAACCTCTTAAGGTGCTGGATTCTGCTATTGTTCTGCCTAAGCTGATACAACTCAGCTGGAAATAAAATGTAACTTACAAAAAGAATATTTTCATTTCTTGGTTGCTATAATTTTCCAACAAAATATATACAGCCGTACTGTATTTCTCTGGGCACTCAAATGAGAACAAAGACATGAATTGTAAGTGGGATGTAAGAATTTCCCAATACTAGGTGTTTGGGTTTTGCTGGTTTTATAGATGGAAAAATACAGACAATGAATAGCAGTAAAGTTTTGTTTTCTGGAACAAAACATGGAGCCAGCTTCCCAAAGCATTTGCTTTTCTCAAAGAAATGAGGAAACTGGAGTAATAGCAGCCACATCCTGCAGGTTCAATGGACAGCAATGGTGCAGAGTCCTCAGTCATTTGGATGTTGTTATGGGAACTACAAAATCAGAGATCCAACAAATGCAGGCATCAGTAGAAAGCACCATTTTTCTCCAAATTCATTTTCGTTGGTCACTCTTCTCAACGCTAAAAATCAATAGATACTCGATAAAGAAGCCACATCCATGCCTTTCCATGGGATGCAAGCCATGGCTTATATTTGATCATAGACAAATCTAAAACCTTATTTTCTCTTCTTTGTAATACTGTCAAAACATTTTAATACTAGGCTTGAACACAGTTTTCTAAATAACCTGCTTTTGTTTTTCTTGTTCTGAAATTAGAATAGTCTATGTCAAAATGACAGTCTAGTAATTAAGGCATTACTCAACATCAATAAGATTACAAGGATCAGATCCTTAGTATGTCTATTTGAGGCATGAATTTGCATGAAGTGGAATAAAAGAAGCAACAGTTCAACCAAACTGCCAAACACATACTTAACTTTAAATGCATTCTTAAATACTGTGTAGCATTTAGGCCACAAAAATATAACCAAGTCTTATTCTGCAGCAATATCCAGTTTACAAATTAGTGCCCTATAAAATCAATTTACAGTAAGAGGCAGTCATAGTAAAACACAGGCAATATAGACTTTAATTAAAGCAAGACTCTAATGATGTCATCAGTAAACCACAGTTTGTGCCTTGTATATAGCAATTACTCCAGAACTGCAGAATTATTAACTTAATCCTATTTATCTGCTCCTTGGTATAAAGTTTTCTTGTTTAAGCTGTGAGTTACAGTCCATCATGACTTTAAACAGCATAAGCATAATAGGGAGATCTAAATTCAATCATAAATAGAGGCCAGTTTCTACTTCAGTCACATTGGAAATATTGAGCAACTGATTTCACAGGGATGAATTGTAGAACAATTCAAAACACATAGACTAGCAGAATTCTTATTAATTGCTAGTAACCTTAAACAGTATTGATTCCAAATGCCTACATACATTGGGACACATCCATGCACGAAAACTTCCCAATGTTCTGTGTATGTGTGAACATGTGTACAAACTTCACACTTTGTTAATTTTGTGTCTAATTAATGCACAACTTGCAAACCCATATCTTATAATTAAAGTTCTTTGTCATTAGAGACACACTGCTAAGACACTTCACAAATATGTCCAATTTCATCTGCAAAGAATGACAGAATATAAGCAGCACATGAAGCAATTTGAAAATCACTTGGGAAAAAAATCAAAACTTAATTACAGAGTTCAAATTATTGAAATTGCTCATGCCAGTGTTAAAAAAAAAACCCACAACAAACCCTCAAAATTCTCCAACAGAAACTATTGACCACTCGTGTAAAGCTAATCTAAGAAATACAATTTGTCTTGAGGCTTTTCTTAAGAAAGCAATAATTTAAAACTGTGCTGGTCCCCAATAAGTAAGGCTCCAAGACAGTTTTGATCCATTGATGAATCCTTCCTAATATGTTCCCTGAGGTACAGTTTTCCTAAATCTATTAGACATTTACAGTCTTTCAGGATGTGCTGCCTGAGCTGCTCTATCACACTGTATTAACTTGACAAGGTAATGCAGAGCTATCTTTTATTTCCATGGAAAGAACTCAGGTTTGACCTTGGAACCACTAACAACAGTTTATTACCCCTAACCTTACTAGAGGGACATTCTGACATATTCCTGCAAATTATTACCCCAGACATATGGTACACATTAGATACATAGAGGAAGTTACATAGGGGGGTTACTCAGGGCAAGATCCCAAATATAATAAAAATCACAGGATTATTTCTACCTAATACCCAGTTCTTCAAGGAAAGGCAAAACAAAACAAAAGCAGTCCATGATGGTCTAGTAATTTATAAAACACAGTTACTACAACAAACCAACAATTCCCATTTGTTGCTTAGTGGCTTCTCTAGGCTATCAGCATGGAATCATGGTACTGACTCCTCTTGGAATCATAACGGATCTTGAACCCCAGATGCCATTATTCCTCTTCCAGTAAACACACTTACATGTTTGTGGGGATAAAAGGAATGTCCACTTCTCCCCTGCTGTGCAGTGGCCTCTGGAAGAGTACCCTGAGTAATACTCTGTAATACTCAAGGTACTCTTCCTTTTGCTGATAAAAGGATCCCAGCCACACTGAGCACAGTTGTAAACCCTCCCATGCAACAGATTTTGTGAGTTTATGCATCACAGTAAGCTTCCAGGAAAGAGTTATTTGTGCATTAATCTTCATCTTAATAACCCCTTTGCTCCAAATAAATTAGCTATACTTAGCTGTGTCATAAGACGTTATACTGCAATGTGCTGGAAGGAAATCTGCTCTTCCATTTTTCTTTTGCTGAATTACTCTCCATTGCAATGTTTATCAGGGAGCCAATGCAAAGTGTGACTATTTGGCACAGGGGCACAACTAAAACAAGGGTTCTTTTTCACCCTTTTGGTATTTTTCTAGGGACAAATTTATGGATATTACTTAAAAATATACCTTAAAGTAACTAAACCAAGAATAATTCAAAATGCTTTGTAACAGAAAAATTCTACATCTGAGGCATTTCAAGCAGCAATTTAAGATGTATTGTTCTTTCTTTTTTCAGAGGCTTTGTAATCATTATTTTACAGCATTTTAGGACGCCTTTAAATGAATTTTTGCCTAAATAATGAACGCTAAGTGACTGGAAGCCCCTGGGACTTGTTAGAGATCAAGCAATAACAGCAAGCACGGCACAATGTCTCCAACCAGCACACCAAGCTCTGCTCCAGGTGACATCCGCTGAAACTAGAAGTGCCTGCTTAAATTAAATCCTGCAGAGATATTCATCTGCTGCAAGTTAAGCATTTATATATTACTGCTGTAATATATAGGATTTGCCCCTTGCCTGGAGTACATGTACTCAGTCCTTGCAGTACTAAGGCTTTATTTTGGATTTATATCATCATGACAAAAGGCAGATTTAGGCTCAGTATTATTTAGCACAGATGTATATAATGAAAGGAGAAAGGCCACAGCTATGAAAGCTTTGCTTGATCCCTGAGACTTCAAACACCCATAGCAGGATTCAGACTCCATCCAGGTATCCAATTTATTAAAGATACTCATTTTGTAAAAAATTAATTACAACTGAAAGAAAGAACTCTCTGAACATATGGTTTTGAGATTTGCCAACATCCAAGGCCAATTTATTTCCTGTTAATCTATGTATATAAGATGTCTGAGGCAGTGTGTAAATCTCCTTTTGAGAGGCTGGAGTAAAGAGTTGAGAAAGAAAAGCAAGATGTGACACTGTTCAATGAATGCCACAAAGCAAAGTTTCCCTAGACATATAAAAGAAATATGGAAACTCCAAACTCACTTTTTTTTTTGCCATGCATTTTACAAATAAATGTAATTGGAACTTTTCTTAAAGGATTTAATTGCAAATATCCTTCCTTGCTGGCTTTGGTCTTGTCACCAAAGCAACTAACACATTTTATTCTTGACAAGTCTCTCAGAATTTGGAACACTTTCTGGTGTTTTTGTTTTCTTTCTTGCACATTAGAGAAATTCTTTGGCTGCTACTATGATCAACTAAGATTGCTGGATTCAGGTGAAACCAAGAACAATCAACCACTGTGTAATCAACTTCCTCCTCTTTCTTCTCCCTGAAACTACCCAAGAGACTTACGTGGATAAAGTCAGAATTTTACTTCAGCTTGTGAGGCAGCTGTTTCTCTAAGGTTTGATGAAGCAATGTTCCTTTATATTGTAAACTCCCAATAATTTTTACAGCTAAATCATATACACAAACATATTTTTTAAGATGGAATATATTGACATATTTTTTTTTAGCTGGAATATTAGAAAGCAATATTGAACATTAAGACAGATAAAATTGGGAATAGCAAAAAGTCTATTTACAGATTATTTTTTAAATAAGTAACATCTTCTACAGACAGAGAGGCCATGGCATGTCTAGATAAAGTATGTGAAGACCAATTACCAACTGGAATGGTATAAGTGGATGGATCAGGAAACCTAAGCTGCTGAACACTGGCAATAAACAAAACTAGTTGAACTTGATGGTGATTATTTCATTTCAGATGTTAAAAATCTCTTAAATTCCAAACTGCAGCACACTAGAGTTCACATTACTCAAGAATTATGACATCCACAAAGGGATTTATCATTCTTCAGTTTATGTTCTCTAATTTCACACTTTTAGTTGCTTCAGCTGAGCTTCTTCAAGTGTCACCATAGAGATGAAAATTCACTGTTGAAAACCTCTACTCTTATTTGTGGTCTGAAATAATTTAGCATCACTTTTCAACTGTGGACTTTTTTTTACGTCCCAAAGCATGCTTTTCCTGACAGATGAAAGATTTCTCAGAATGTCATTCTTCAGGAAGAATCCTAAATAACATCAGCCTAAAAATAGATCTGACAAAGTTCCCCCAAACACATGCTTCTTCCACACACCTTTCAACCCAATGATTATTTTCTGAAGTTTGTTTCAGTTTATCATTCCAGTCTAAATGGCTGAACATCAGATAACCCACTTGTTTTTAAAACCATAATCAGGCAAGACATTATGGCCAAATGAAGAACATTAAATGAAACACTGGGAGATTATCTATCAAGGCTGTGATGTCATCTACAGCACCAGCATTCCTGTTCAATATCTGTTTCCCATAAAAAAAAGATCAGTCAGCACTGATTGTTAATTTTGTTTCTACTGTTTCCAGCTTAAGCAGTCTGTTGAGTGCATGAGAACTGATCTTCAATTAACATGTCTGGGATTACTTGTAGCGTCATTAACTTTAAAATATTTACACAACATTGGGTTTTCTTTCCAGTCTTCTGGAAATTTTATTGCTAAAGAGACACTGACAGTTCACAGAATTTGTTTGGCAGTTGTTTCAAGAATCTGTGGTATATCCAGGCATTATGTAACAGAAAATAATATTCGTATTATTTAAACATTATAAATTTGAAGGTATTTTGCGTTCATCTTGGTGACTCTTTTAGATTGCAAAGAAATATATTGCTGTTTCTCTACAAAATACACTACCTCCCATCAGTTCCTTTAGCCATCTTTATTTTTATTTAGGCTTTTAAGTTTATAAATGTCATACCTAAGTTCAGTCGTGTGTGAATGAATCCAAGTTACAACTCAATATTTAAGTTTCACCCATATCTACCTAATTTTTGTCCTTGTAAGGGGGCTTGAAAGGCTCCTCTATAAGTCTGTCAGGAAAAGCAATGATAAACATTCTCAGCAAAACAAAGTAGCTCTTATTCTCATCCTACACGATCTGGAATCCACTACAGTTCTGGGGAGGAGGCGGCAAATGATAACAACGCATGACTTCCTCTGTTTTTTTTCACCTTACCAGAAGCAGTTTCACCAAAATGTGTAGGGCTGCAACAGTTGAGCAAACATGCTGGAGCAGAATTAAGTCCCATCTCTAGGGAGATCCAGACTGAGCTGATCTTTACTTTAATTCACTGTTAAGGCAACAGGAGTCCTGTTCTAATCACCAAGTGCTTTACAGAGCAAGTCACCTCACTCTAGAGGTTGTACCTTTTCCTTTTGGACCTATGAGAGCCCTGCGGAGCTGCTCCCAAAGGGAGGTCATATTAGGGTCATCTTGGAATACTTAAAACCTGAAGATACGCATACAAAATAAGGAATGAGATCTTATTTAAATACTAATTGAAGATTTATGGATTTTTTTTACAGTACATTCATTAAAAGAGCAAAGAGGCTGTAGCACTATTGTATTGCAAGTGCCACTTAGTTTAAAGTTCAGAGTTTTCCTCATTTCACTAAACTCATTACTAAAACAAAAATCTTCAATCTCTTGCTGTACTAAAACTCTGTATTAGTAGGATCATATGTATATATAAGCCAGCTACAAGAGTCAGATCATATTACAGCTCACTAACAATTATTTTTAAAGTGCATTTATATTCATCCCATATAAGCGTAGTGGATTTTTTTTTCCCATTCCTGTGAATTATTTACACCAGAAGTGTTGATTCACGAAGCTGGGGTTTCATCAAACTTGACCTGTGTGAAACACATCCACCTGATGGAGTTCTCTGAACTATTGATTCTGCTGCATCCATCTGTCTCACACTCACTGTGTTCTGAGTACTCTCTGAAGAATAATGCTGGCATCTGTTTTAAGTATAAGCTTTCTAAATTACTGCATAGATGCATTACAGAGTAGTTAAGAAAAATCAATGGTTTCTATGTAAATAACCACAAAGCTTTCCTACTTCCTTTAAAACATAAATTTCTTCAATAAAGATTGTTTTATTTTATTTTTACTCCAATATTTCTCCTTTACATCAGCTATGCTGTCAAAGCTATCCTGATATTCTGCTGCTGTTTAAATTTATCACGAGTGTGAACTCCTTTGTTGTGGGTGTTTTCTTCCAAGGAATATGCATTTCATATTGTCTGTATTACTGAAAAGTAATAGTGAAAAGTGAGATTTGGATTCAAGACCTTAGCACACGTTTAAATACATTTTCATCACTTTCCTAAAAATGGTGCAAGGGTGTCACCCAAGTGGATCACTTAGAAAATATTTCAGATTAGCCTTTTAAAATAACATTTAATTGCTATGGAAATTAAGATAAAATGTCTGTAATTAGTATGCAGTCTTCCCTTCTGAGCACAGAGCAGCAATAATAACCTTGAGCTAAAGCTGTAAGAATGGTGAAATGCACTGTCCGTGCCCAAGCCTGGATTTCTACAAAATTAATTTCTGTTAGCAGAATCATGATAAGAGACCTGTGGAAGGGAAAGCTCTCCAGTGCTAATCTGAACTCTTGTCCTATCTTGAACGGATTCAAAGATATATTATAATTGCTTTTGATCATCTTAAAAAAAAAAAGAAAAGAAAATAATAAAAAAGAAAAAAAAAAACTCGTAAGAAAAGGAAGAATCACAGAACTGAGAAGAAGCAGTCTAGAAAAAGCTGTGAAGCACTGAGTAGATGCCAGTACAGTCAGTCAAGAGAAGGGCTGAGCTGATGTATACAAGGATGCAGCCAAGGAGAACAGTGGCGACAAATAGATTATTATGGCCGCTAAATATAAGAACCTGCTGGTCAGAATCTCTGCACAGATATCTGGCAAAAAATATTTTGGAACAACATTAATTTTATGCCAAAATAGCAGAACTTGTAAAAACCATCTGGCACAGTGGCCCACTCCCATTAACCCTCTCACTTTATCTCCCCGAACCAACAGTCTGGTCCATTTTTTATTATTGTAAACCAGAGTTACAGGATCTAAAATTGATGTCTCAACTTCAGTCATCAATAAATCTGGAAAATTCTTGGCTACACAAGTGTTGAGGAGCAAAAGATTAATAAAGCCAAAATGTCCTTAAAAGACAAGTCATGGTTTCATTATGGCAGAAGAGTGTCTGCTGAAATCTCCATAGTGGCAGATTCCTCTGGATTTGAATCCTAATTTAAAATACTACTCATCAATATATATTCATGTCCTATGGAGGAAAAAATAATCTATAGCTAAGGTGGCCAATCCCTGCAAATAGCTTCTGTTTATTCTTTAAAACTCACTTTGCCATTTCGTGACCTGTTTATTTTTATATGACAGATAGATTGTAGACTATGGCAGCAGCAACATGGCTGAGATGTTCAGTTTTCTCCCCTTTAGTGAGTGGGACTGCTCAAGCCCTCGTGGTAACTGTTTCCATCCTCCTTCTTGTTATCTGGTTATCACACTGGCATTTTGCTTTTAAGGCTTTTCCATTTGAGTCATGTCAATCAAGTCAGAAAAATGCAGGGTTGTAATAATGAACTAACTCATCTCATCTAGCACTTTGCATTTCTCAATTACAGGATCTCAAGAATATGCTGGTTTTTGGAATATGATCTCCATGCATACACTTAACACAGTTCTTCACTGTGATGGAGGAATCACATCACAAAGTGTTCAATGGATGTCTTTGCTTATTTAAGATGTTTATACTGCATCTGAAAATCTGAAAATAACCCATACCCTTGATAAAAACAGTTTTCTGCACTGTTCAGGGACTGCAAGAAAGATATTTAGGCCTTTGTAATATCTTTGTGAATAAGGATATGTAAGACAATAACCAGTTCACTAATGACTAAACTACCACCCTCTCAGGGAGAAACCATGGGCATATTACAGCATCGTAATCGGGAAATTCAGAAAATTGTAATCAACAGAAATCACAATGGATCTCGTATGAGGTACAAAGACTTTAGCTTAGGATTTTGTGGGGGTTTTCGTTTGTTGGGTTTTTCATATAAGAGTTATTGAAAAATGGAAAACACCATGAAATCTAATCTCATTTCAAAGTGTTTAACATTTTATGTCCTGCCTGAGACATGTCCTGCAGAAGCAGTACTTTTTACTGTTGCAAATGGGTTTTGGTTTAGTTCCAGGAAAAAAAAAAAGGATGGGGGAAAAAAGAATGCAACTAATACCACACTTCCTTCAGTCTGATGTATTCTCTGGAAGTCTTCTGCCTAGTGTGATCAAGTGTAAGCTGATGCATTAATGCATTGCACTGGTAATATTCAGCTGCTATTCAGTAGATTTCTTTTGTACTTATGGTTTCAGATTCTGCTTCATTTATTTTTTCCTGATCAACTAGAAAGTTGAGGAAGTTCCCAAGATGGCACTCCTCAGTACAAAGGTTAAGTTCAACGGAAACAATCAGTCTTTGTCCGAAGTCTGCCCCAGTATTTATGGGCAATTTCAGACAGTTCTCAAAGTGCTCAGGTCACTCATGCCTGGGGCATCATCAGAACCATGAAAGGGCGAGCCGCGCAACTCATGGCTGGGCAGCCGGACCCGCTGGTGTTTGAAGGCACAGACTTCTTAAGAGAAGATCTCTCTCCCCATTCTAGCCTAACTTGTCTGGAGTAGAATCATTAGAGCCCCTGTAGACTTCCTCTGGGAGGCTCTGAGAATGTTTTCAAACGTCTACATTTCAAAAACGCAGAACCTGTTGTCTTGATCCTTTATGTTACTTCGCTAACCCTCTACTCCATAAAACACAGCAGGGCAACATGGCTGGGTCATTGTGAATTTCTTCTGATGGCTAAATGGAAAAGTCTATCGTTACCTTGGGATAATACAGGAGGTGGGATAATTCAGAAACCACGTTAGCGCCTTGTCTTGGCAGCACAGACATTCCTTCCATCAGCTTAACTGTATTTGAGCATGAATACAGCCATACTACAGCTCTAGCAGGATCCTTCTCAGGCTCATAAAAGCCATGAAACATTTCAATATATTCATTCTGCCCTCAACTTCTAAAGCTGCGCTTTAGAACTGCACCTTGCCTGTTCCCACACTCCTGAGCACAATCATATTAAGCAGCAAGCGAAGGAATTTAACTCTGAATTTGCTCGCATTTCTGAATTTAAAATCAGACACAAGAGGTACATAAATCTAATTCTAATTTCTTTTATGTAAATTTAAACCACATGGAGAAAACAAAAATTTGTCATTCTGTTTGTTCGGGGGCTTTATAAACTGACACCATATTAAGTTATTTAAGGCCAGTAAAATTTAATGGGAGTTATTCTTGCTCTTGCAACAGCATTTGCTGCAGGAGATGCTTCCAGAAGTGTGGTGAAGTCATTGCCTAATGTCTCCCCTGAGATTTCCAGCATATAGTGGGATACTTTTTTCCTTCTCTTCCAATGTTTTTTGTTGACATAGAAGCATATTTACTTGATAAAAGCAGAGCAGCTGGCTAGTGTCCCTTGGGAATGTACCCTTGCTAGGGAAGATTTTAGCCCCCTCCCAAAAGTTCATTGAAATCAGGTTGATTTAATATGCTGAAAAACATTCCCATTTGAAAGAAAGTTGCTTTCTACTTGCAAAGTCATTGTTTTCTAAAGCACTGTCCCTCTTGGGAGAAAAGGAAAGGCAATATAAAAACCCTCTGGGACTATCACGTGGTAGTCAATAAAACTGCCTGTCCTGAGTTTCACACTTGAAGCTTTTGAGTGAAGGAAAATGGAAGTGTAGGAACAACCCATGGAACTGTTTTCAGGGTACCAACAAGATCCATACCTTCTATCCAATGAATTAAAACCATTAATTGTTCTACATTATTTATGATGAAGACCTTACTAGAATATCAACTTTTTTTTTGCCTGTTATAGTGTTCATATAGCTCTCCATTTAATTTTCAAAGGTTTTGGTAAAGACTTTTGCTTTAACAGTTAAATTTTCCAGGTGGAGTAAGTCGTCATCCAAGAAAATGTGCTGCCGAGAAATATCACATAAAAAATCACTGATTCATTTGGTTTTGGTTTTTTTTTTTTAATAAAAGAGAATGCAGTATAATTATTTCCCTTACAGGACTAAAACAGCCAAACAAACCATAACAATCACCTGGCTAAAATCCATCAGGTTTGCCATAATCTAGACCCCAGCTGGGTACCACCCATCAATGACTGCAAGAACCAGAGACTGCATGAGGAGATGCTGCAGATCCCAACAACCTGCTGCAGTGCTCCAAAACAAAGAAACCAACCAAAAAATCGAGCAAGACCCCCGAATGAACAAATAAAACCTTAAAAGCATTTAAAATTATTTGCATATGAGAACGCTTCATCTGTAGGAGTTTAGCTAACTCCAAATGCTAAAGAGTCAATAAACTGTACACTAGAAGATATAAAAAGTATTGTAAAAAGACATCGGTGAGATTTTCCTGTGGAAGTAGTTCCACGATTCCACTTTCTTGGCTGAAGGCTGCCTTTCGTTAAGTGGCCTGTCTTGAGTAGTGGAGCCTTTTCTTCCTTTCTCTTTGTCTCATTATCTCACCACATTTACATCTCATTTCAAAACACAACAGCCATTGATGAAAAGACCTTTAACCTTCCTTTTTTTCTTTTTTTTTTTACTTTCTTTTTTTTCTCACCTTTAAATAAAACTAATTTAATTGCTTCTTTTGTTCCTGTGTTTACTTTTAAAATTTCTGAAAACTCATCCCATCCTTTTTTCTGTCTTTAAGACCATCAGATTTGTTGTTTCTGCTTTTTCAGGTGGGAGAGCTCTTCTCCTACCAGTATTCCTGCTATATGTTATTTGTTACATGCATGCAGGAGGGAGAAATGGTAAAAAGCTTTCACTAATCTAGATAACAAGATTTCAGATAATTTTTTCAGGTATGAACACTATTAAGTACGTTTACTGTAACCAAGGTAAATAGAAAAAAACTCCAACTATGAATATTGTCCTCTTAGAGGTGCTCATTGTTAAAAATAAAATAACAAACTGCAAACATTTCACTTAAAATGTTAAGTATAAAAGACATATTTAAATAGGAAAGCAAGGCCTGAGTGATGAAAATAAGTTACTTTCCTATGTTTATGTTTGTAGGTTACCTTCCGATGCTTATGTTTGCATGCTGAACAGATTTAAAGGGCTACAAGGAAAACATGTTAATTTCGAAGTGAAACAAACTTCCACTGAAATTGAGCACGTTACAGAATTGAGCATTTCTCCTTTGCAGCACCTTGGTTTCAACAGTCTGACAATGATTCTTTCAGCAGACTTTTCACAATACTATCATAACCACTGCAACTTCCCTCCCTTAGAACTTAAGAGGAAGCACCGAGGACTTTATTAGATATCAAAATGGATTTGAAATCTTAAACTGAAATTTCCGTGAGCAGCCCTATGCTCCTTTGTTAACAATGCTTAAAAAAAATACCAGAACAAAACTCCCCCACACACAATTAAATATATTTTCCATTTCCAGTTAAAGCAAATCAGTCCCACCCAAAATTACTGGTTAAATAAAAAGGTGTTTTTTTTTTTTTTCATGCTGCAGTAAAATAACCACTATTAATGGTGCAATGGGAGTTACAAAGAGATTGTTACTTCCTTGAGGTCAGTTCTGAACACAATCTGGGTTCAGTTTGCATTGTTCTCAAAACGGACGTATTGCAGGGAAAATCATAAGCACTGAGTCCTGATATGTGTAGATAATTATTAATGTGGTCTACGCACAAAAAAAGGAAAGTGTGACGTGACAGGCACAACAGAATCGCTATTTTCACTCTATTTACCACAAGAAAGAGGCGGCTGGTGAATACAGCTCATATCTCATACCAGGAAAAGGTGCCACAATAAGGAGAATTTGAGTACAGCAACTTCTTGAACACAGAAACAAGCTGGCACACAGAGGGATAAAGGGTGGGCAGACAAGAGATGTCATAAAACTTAATAACCTGTTGGATACTAGAAGAAGCAGGGACTGGCGTAGGAGGGAATCTGGCAGACAGATGTACCTGAGAGATACAAAGGGAGGGTCAGGAGGAAAAGCTGCCCTGCAGCGCTGGATGCTGATGGATGGAATGGCTTGGACAGGGAGACAGCTGAGGGGCAGATGCAGGGCACAGGAGACACTGCCAGAGAACCAGGGAAAGTGTTCCCCTGCTCTGGGGTGCCAACTGTGAAGCTGCTTTACCTTCCTGTATGATGTAAAATAACAAAGGCTTGAGAAAAAGGTGCGTTCTTGGGTAACATACCGCTGTCAGACACCCATCACACCGACTATTAATAATAGGGGAAAATGACCTTGTGTTTGACGTGATAATGCACAGTGTGCGCTGCACGGCTCCATCATCACACACCACCTTTATAAACGGCAGAAGGAGCAGGAGCCAAAGTCCAACTTTGGCTCTGCCAACCTGCAGCCCTCGCTCCCCTCCACGGGGCACAAGGCACAACCGCAGCACGCTCAGGAACGCGGCAGCACCGCACAGCCCAGCGCTCAGGGACGGGGTTAACTCGCACCTCCGGGCTCCCTTGGCTCTGTCACCACATTCCTGCTCCTCGCCCTCCGGCGCACGGGAAGCGCGGCCGCCGTGGGGCGCGCCCGGGACGAGGCGGCGGCGGCGGCCCGGCCTGNCCCGCACCGCCCGGTCCCGGCAGTGGCACACACGTACAGATACACACGCGTACAGATAAACGCACACGCACACACATCCCCTCAGCCCCGCGCAAGATGCGCCCCCCCCGCCCTCCCTAGCCCAGACACGGCCCCGCTGGTGAGGTGTAGGTCAGGGGAAGGTGGGCTGAGCCGCTGCGGACGGGAGAGCCGTGCAGGGAGCCGGGGGGCGAGCCAGCAGCGCCGCTGCCGGTTCGGAGGGAGCTGAGGGGGAGCAGGGACGCGGGGCGGGGACGCCGAGGTGGGCGCGGGGGGATGGAGGGGGCGCGGGCAGGGTCGCGCCGCTCCGCCGCCGGAGGCGGTGAGAAAAGTTGAGGCTGCTGTCGGGGGCGGGGGCGAGCTGGCGCGGCTCGTGTTTGATCAACTTCGCGCTTAGGTGCTTTGTTTTTAACTCGCCTTTATCATCGGTATACTTCTTTTATAACTACTCCTTTCCTTTCTTTTAGCAAGGGGGAGGGGGGAGGGAATCTCCCACGAAAGTTTTCCCTTCACGGAAGGCGGGACTGAAACAATACTCCGATGTATTGTTCAAATGTGAAACCTCCAGCGCTTGCTCTCCCTTTTTTTTTTTT